>ML786608.1:512386-523326 GCA_009831015.1 Picea engelmannii
GAAATTCTAAATAAAAAAAATACTTTTATATGTCGGAATTTGAATAACTTGTGAAAATACAGTTTTTTTTGTCATAAAACAAGCAAAAGTGTAACCCACCTTCATGATTTCACCCTCGGACGCTCCTAAATATGGATCAGTGGTATCAGAGCGTTTTTCTCTTCATTTGTTTTTCTTTGTGCATGTCCCCAACAAGATCCGGGTACAAGAAGTTGGGACTCGAACCAGTTGAGCCTTTGCAAGATCAATCGCACCAAGCCCGACCACAACTCATGGGGGACGAGAATAAAGATGATGGAGCAGGATATCCTTTTAAACTGTTACTCGAGGAAGCCCTTATGCAACAAAGGAACAAAATGATGGACAAATTTGCATAGATCCTTCGGCAGCTACCCACCTGAGACGCATCTTCATCAAGTGGCCACGCAAACCCCTTCAAGGTACAAGTAAATTTTGATGTTTCATTATTTGAAGGACTGATAGATGCAGATGTTGTAGATAAATGGTTGAATCTGCTCGAAGGGTATTTTTCGGTCCACAATTTTTCCGATAGGGAAAATATTTTTTTTGCACTCCTCAAGGTTGTCCCCCATGTTAAGGACTGGTGGGATACTTACTCTGAGAAAAGGGCCATAGAGGAATCTGCAATATTTTTGGTCACTCCCACATGGTATTCCTTCAAGGATGCCATTAAAGAAAAATACTACCCTGTTGGAAGCTATGAGGACCAATACACAAGATGGACCACGCTGCATCAAGAAAGGGACCAGACAATACCATATTTCACCAATATTTTCCATAATCTGCTTACCAAATTGGGTATCAAAGACTATGAACGACATCTGGTGCTCAAATACCATGGTTTTCTGCATAGATACATTCAAACGAAAATGGATTTTTTTGGACATTGCATCATTAGGTGCGACTTATAGATATGTTGTCAAGATCAAGCATAAATTTAAGCAGAAGAGGCGAGAGTTTGGATCTACAAATTTGTCATTGTCGAAGCAAGGAAAAGGCGGTCTGAACCCACCAAACAAGAGACAGAGCAAAGATGGCCACTCTTAGGACAACCAGTCCAAGCCGCAACCCAAGAAGGTTAATGAAAAGTCGAAGAAGGACAAGGACAGTGGTGTGAATACCATAAAATCCCTTGGCACAACATCGAAGAATGTCGCTCCAAGCAGTCACTGGTGGCTGAGCTTAAAGCTTCCAAGTCAGAGGCATATTCTGACTTCAAATCAAATCCGGAAAGTGGAAAGAGGATTATCAATGTCGAACCCAGTGCCACTGTCACTACCACCAAATTCCAACCAAGCGAACCAGAAGAACCAGAGTAAGGGGAACGCCTCTTTCACTCACAGATGTGGGTAAAGGGGGCTCCGCTTCATTTCATTGTCGATAGTGGTAGTCAGAAGAACCTGATCTCAGTAGAGGTCATCAAGCGGATGGACCTTCCGATAACACCACATCCACATCCCTACACCATCGGCTAGCTTCGCCAAGGAAGAGATCTATGCGTCAGCCAATAGTGTCATCTGCCCTATGGCATCAATGATCCTAATTATTTTTGGCATAGAATGAGAGCGGAGATATAATAAAGAAATGTACAGATATATCTCATATATCCAATAATATAACATAAATGTAACAAAGATGCAACCATAAACATAGAGATACGGTAATACACAATTTTCTATTAATGAGGGAAAATGTACAAACACTGTAAAAATACAGAGTGAAAGACTCAATAGAATGGTGGCAACTTATCTCTGAGAAGAGATGTGTCCGTTACTCACATTCACAAGAAGATGATTTTACAATGAGGCTCCAAAGGCCTTTTTATCATAAAGAAAATTCAAAACCCTAATCCTGGAAGATGAAAAGCTAACAATTTTGTGGACCCCGTTTTGGGTAGTTCGGTGTATCAACTTCCTAGGGGCGTAACTTTGGCATACGATCTATGTTTGGGGCACACGATAGCTCGTTGGAAAGGTATCATCGAGGAGATTCATTTTGGGGGCTCAATCAGAGCCTTAAAATATGATTGACGAGCTCGATCCCGAAAAACCTTCATTTAGGCCCTCAAAATGGTCCCAGAAGTTTAGGAACCAAAAAACTACTAAAAATAGTAAGTTGCCAAAAAACTGTTTTGAGCCAGTTGGATTAGGTGGGTGGCCATCGATATCCACCTAGATCAATCCTCCCTCTTTAGGAAGTAATGGTCTCCATTGCGTTGAGTTCCCGGGGGAGAGGGGAAAGCGGTTGTTGAATCTGAAGCTTGGTGAGTTGCTTACCTTGCTGGAGACGTTGCACTGCTTGGTTTGTGGAAGGTTGTCATGAACCTATTGCTGGAGGGGTTGAATCTATTCAACTAGCCGGTGTACATGAGATGACTGTGTGCAGAAGGAATATTTGCGCTTTCCTTCAATCTTGCTCACCTTCTTCTGTTGGATAGAAGGTGTTTGGGCCGAGGCTGTAGTGGTTGCAGTATCCTTTCGTTCATGTTTTGAACATATTGTGAAGAAGATGAATTTTGTAGTATGGGATACTACTTTGTGGCATTGTTTAGGTGGGACAGTAGTTGGAACTACCTCAAGTATCCTATAGAGATGACCCCCTAGTGTAACAATGACACTACGGGGTCAAGACTCATAGATAGCATGGTGCTTCTATATGGCTGGCCCAAGAGAACATCAAAGAGATCCAGCAGGGAAACATCACATAATACCTCATCCTTGAAGGGCTAGATGTCGTATGACAATCGACATTATTGGCTGACACGAAGATCTCGTCTGTGGCGAAGCCACCCGATGTTGTATGGTTGTGGGTTTGGTGTTTTCGACAATCCCAATTGTTTGAAAACCTCTGCTAATATTAGTTTCTTCTGGCTTCCAATATCAACAATAAAATGCAGCAGGGTCCCCTTCACCCACATATGTGAATGAAAAGGGCGTTCCCCCTCTTCAGGATCTATTGGTTCTTCTGGTTGAATTGTCGTGGTCATGACAATAGGAGTGGGGTCTGCGTTGATTATTTGTCTTCTATCAATATTTTATGAATCAGGGTTCAACTCCTTGTCTTTGATCTCATCCACCAATGAATGTTTTGAGTGACATTCATTGGTGTTGTGCCAGGGGATTTTGTGGAAATCATACCATTTTTCAGTGTCCTTCTTCATCTTTTCGTGACCCGTCTTTTCTTGGCTTGGATTGGTTTTCAGGAGATTGTTTGTTAGGTCTATCTTTATCATACTTTGGTTGTTGCGGATTTGCAGACCCGAACTCCTGTTTGTTCTGGTGCTTAAATTTCTGCTCAATTTTAACAACATATCGATAAGCAACATCGAGTGATGAGATGTCCAGAAAATCTTTTTCAGTTTGGATGTATTTGTGTAGAGCCCCACAATATTTCAAAACCAAATGTCATTCAGAGTCTTTGATACCCGGCTTGGTGTGAAAGGTATGGAAGGTATTGGTGAACTCTGAAACTACTTGGACCCTCTCTTGCTGCAGTGTGGTCCATCTCATGTACTGGTCCTCATAGTTTCCAACAGGGTAATATTGTTCCTTTACCACATCCACAAAAAAATCCTAAGTGGGCTCGACCCCATATATTCTAGAATCCTCCATGGAAATTTTCTCCCATTAAGTTTCCCACCAATGTTTGACATGGGGGAGAGCCTTAAGGAGTGCGAAGGTGATCTTTTCCCTGTTAGATAAATTATGAACAGAGAAATAACCTTCTAGCATATTTAACCATTTTTCTAGGGCATTCGCATCTATCTTCCCTTCAAATATGGGAATATCAAAATTAACTTGTACCTTGAAAGGCGAGATGCCTCCAAAGTGGTCGCTTGATGAAGACGCACCTGTTTTTATCGGCAGGAATTAAAGGATGTGGGAAATATTCTCCATCATTTTCTTCCTCTGTCACGTGAGAGCTTTCTCAAGCAACAGATTAATAGAATCGCCTGCTCTGTCATTTTTTTTTTCTTCTGCCATGGAGGGTTTCTTGGGTGTGTGAGAGAAATTTTCCTCAAGAGAGACAAGCTCGAGACCCAACTTGCTATACTCGGACCTCGTCGAGGACATGCACTAAAAAACGATCAAGAGCAGCTTGCTCTGATACCAAATACAGAGTGAAAGACTCACTAGAATGGTGGCAACTTATCTCTAAGAAGAGATGTGTCCTCTACTCACATTCGCAAGAAGATGGTTTTACAATGAGGCTCCAAAGGCCTTTTTATCATAAAGAAAATTCAAAACCCTAACCCCAGAAGATTGAAATCCAACAATTTTGTGGACCCCGTTTTGGGTAGTTTGGTGTATCAACCTCCCAGGGGCGTAACTTTGGCATACGATCTCCATTTGGGGCGCACGATAGATCATTGGAAAGGTATCGCTGAGTAGATTCATTTTTGGGTCTCAATCAAAGATTTTGGCTATCATTGAGGAGATTTATCCTGAAAAACCTTCATTTAGGCCCTTAAAATGTCCCCGAAAGTTTAAGAACCAAAAAACTGCTAAAAATAGTAAGTTGCCAAAAAATTGTTTTGATCCAATTGGAATAGGTGGGTAGCCACCAATATCCACTGGTATAAATCAATCCCTTCAAAGACGAGGTATTGTGTGATATTTCTCCCCTTGAAGTTTGTGATTTTCTTTTAGGCCAACCATATTTGTGGAAGCGACATGTTGTGTATGAGTCTAGACCTCGCAATGTTATTATTACTTTAGGTAAATAATTGTACAGGATACCAGAGGTACCACTGCCTACCACTATTTATTTAATCTCTGCTAAGCAATGCAGTAAGGTCATTTCACAGACCAGAAAGTTCGTCTTCTTTGTGATCCATGCTCACAGTAAGTAGAAGGTTGCCGCCAAATCCATGACCTCTACATAGAGCCTCTCTTTGTAGTAGAAGCAAGTGGACATGATATTGGAAGAGTACATAGACATCTTCTCCTCACCCATCCGACCCAAATCCTCCCCTTGTGGAAGCTTGATTGTACTAGTGAAGTAGAAAGATAGGACCTGGCGGCTCTGCAATGATTACAAATCATTAAACAAAATCACAGTCAGAAACCAATACCCAATTCCTCGAATTGATGAACTTCTTGACCAACTCAAGGAGGAAAAGTTCTTCAACAAGATTGACCTAAATTCTGGCTACCACCAGGTTCCCATCAAACCGACTGATGTATGGAAGACATCTTTCAAATCTAAAGAAGGTATCTTTGAATGGCTAGTCATGCCCTTTGTCTTAACAAATGCACCAACAACTTTCATTAGATTGATGGATGATGTATTGAGACCCTTCACCAACTCTTTTGTGGTGGTATATCTGGATGACATCCTCATCTTCAAAAAAACTTGGGAGGAGCACATGCATCATATTCAGCAGGTTTTGAGCACTCTGCGACAACACAAGCTATATGCCAACTTGGAAAAACTCTCCTTTGGCATGAACAGGGTCCAATACTTGGGCTACATTGTTGATGAGCATGGGGTACATGTGGATATATCTAATATCCAAGTCATCTGTGACTGGCCAACCCTGACCACACTAACCGAGCTTTGGAGCTTCTTGGGACTTTCCAACTTCTACCGAAGGTTTGTGTTGGGATTCTCCCATATTGCATGGGCCCTCAGCCAAGTAACCAAGGGTAGTGGCAATGCAAAGTTCGCATCGGGGAAGGCACAACAATAAGCATTTGATGATCTGAAGAATCTCTTGTGCTTAGCTCCAATACTCTTCTTACCCGATCTACAACAATCATTTGAGATTGAGATTGATGCCTCTGAATATGTTGTAGGCACAGTTCTCACTCAGCACGGTCATCTAATAGCATACCATAGTGAGACACTCTCATATACCATCTGAAAATACCCCACATATGAAAAGGAAATGCATTCCATTCTGCAAGCTTGTCGTCAATGGAAACATTACATTCTAGGAAAGGAGACAATCATCCACGTTGATTACAAGCCGTTGTAGCTCATACAGACACAAGGAAAGTTGTAGAACAACCACCATCAAAAGTGGTCCACATACCTGCAACAATTCTATCTCAACATCAAGTATAAGACATGGAGCACAAATCGTGTTGCTAAATTCCTCAGTCGACCTCCCATTGTTGCACTCACCATCGTGCTCCATTCCTATGGGAATGAGGCATCTGAGTGGCCCCAACTTTATCAACGTGACCCTGACTTGGCCACCACCTATAAACTCTTGGGTACAGGCACGTATGTCACCAATTTTCACATTCGATATGGACTGGTATGCCATCTGGGTCACCTCTGTGTTCCTGCAAGCGAGCGTGATGATTTGGGAGGCTCACTACAGTCCGATGACAGGACATTTTGGAGTCGAAAAAATTGTGGTTGTTCTACAGAAACATTTTTATTGTCCAAAAATTCAACAGGACGTCAGCAAGTATATCGGATCTTGCATTGGTTGTACCATTTCCAAGCAAACCATCAAGAAGCAAGTCTTATACACCCCTCTTCCTACTCCCGAGAGGAATTGGGAATTCATCTCGATGGATTACATGTCTATCCTTTCTTCCACCAAGAAAGGAAATGATTGTGTATTTTTGGTGGTTGATCGGTTTTCGAAGATGGCCATTCTCACAACCTGCAAGAAGAGAATCACAACAACAGATACTTCCAAGCTCTTCTTCGAATGGGTGTGGTTCCATTTTGGAATACCACGGACCATCATCTTATATCAGGAAAGCGGGTTCCTCAACACATTTTGGTCGAGTCTCTGGTCATTGTTGGACACCAAGCTCATGAAATCCACTTCTTTCCACCCCCAAATCGATGGAAAAACAAAGGTCGCCAATCAGATGATTGTGCACATCCAACACATGTATAACTCTAAGAATCTACGTACATGGGATGAGATTCTTCCCTATATTCAACACAACTAAAACATGGATCTCCATATCTCTATCGGCTATAGCCCATTTTAAGTGGGGCTGGGATTCCAACCCTTGGGTCCCATTGATGTTGCACTACCTCTTGCAACCACACAAGCATAATATTCCCATGTTTAGTCTGAGGCTGAAAAATACACCAGATTCATTGAGTGGATTCAACACATCTGCCAACAGGTCCATGAGATTTTGCAGAAAGCCAATGCTAAGTACAAGCAACACCATGATCAACACCGGGTACCGCACCGATTTCAGGTGAGAGACAAGGTTTGGTTACATTTTCATAAAGAGAGCCTAACAAGGCCCCATCAGAAGCTCTGTCCACTTTTCTATGGGCCTTACACTATTACTAAGGTTGTGGGTGACAATGATTTTGAGGTCAACACTCCACCCTTCCTTGGCTTGCACCCAATGTTCAATGTGGACCTCCTTCGGCCATATTTTCCACCATTATTAGAAACCTCAGAGATCATAAAACAATTGACACCAACATAGCTCAACCCTGACTGCATGGAACAAGCATCCACTAATCAGATAGTGGACACATAGGTTAAGGGCACTCGCGAGCAAAGGATCCAACTTTATCGAGTTCTCAAGGCAGGGCAGCTTCTGCACCAAGGCAAGTGGCTCACCCAGGGCCAAATTCAACAGAAATTTCCTCACCTGATGGGGGCACTCAATGAAATGGAGACCATTGCTTCCTAAGGGCAGAGGACTAATCCCGGTGAATATTGGTGGCCACCCACCTACTCCAACTGGATCATCTTGACAATTTTTTAGTTCAACACGTTTCTCTGTAATGATGACATTTCTTTGTAATTGTGGGTTCTGCACTTTTTTGGCTTTCTTGGAGCCCTACAAAGCATCCAGGTGGATATTGGTGGCCACCCACATATTCCAACTGGGTTATTTTGGAATTTTTCATAGCAGTACATATTTTTGTACTCGAGGGTTGTTTTGGGGACCTAAACAATGTTTTTTTTTGGATTTCCACAAGAAAAAAATGGATAGAGTTAGAGTTTGATGACATAATGTGTATTTATGAAAAATACCTTTCCAACGGGCTATCACACGCCTAAAATAGAGGTCGTATGAAAAAGTTACAACCTCGGGAAGTTGAGGTACCAACTTACCCATCGGGGCCCACATAACTTTTGGTGTTTCATTTCCTAGGGTTAGGTTTTTGGATGTCTAGGGTTTTGGCATTCGTGAGTAATGTTAAAAAGGCCTCTGGAGCCTCATTGTAATAATTCTGCTCAGACAAATGCGCGTAGTAGCCACATCTCTTCTTAGAGATAACTACCATCGTTCAAGCAAGTTGTTTCAGTTCTGCAGTTTTAAAATTTCAGTCTATTTTCTTCATTCAATAGAAGTTATTGTTCATTGGATATATGTTGTTGTTCTCCGCATCTATGTTATTTTATTCAATTTGTTATTCATTTTGTTTCACTCCTAAATCCAGATCATGAAACTACCTCTGAAAAATTTGATAAGTTTATCATTCATGTAGCTTACTTTGTCAAATGCAATCTCACATGAAATAAGGTCCTTTTTGAGAGTTAATAACTTGGTTTAAGCTTAGAATATGAAGCAATCCAGACCCATTGTAAGAGTGGCTAATGCCCTAGAGGGATCTAGAGGGATAAACTTGATGCCAATGGGAGTGAGATTTTCAAAGAATACAAAATCAATCTTTGATAGAGAGAGAATTTAAAGTCAATGGAATCATTTCGAGAAGCAATAATTTCTAAGTTTATGCCAAACAATAACATTTTCAAATGGTGCAACTCCATTGTATACCAACCATTTAACAATAGAAGTACAAAGGCCCTTAAAATTTCATAATTTACACCTGCTTCTCTGTTGAATTTATAGGACACAGATTCATGGGAATGTCCATGTTCAAATGGTAAAAGTGTAAACAATTTCGTAGAAGTAGAAGAACATAGAAGAGAAAAAATTATTGATATGAAAGTTACCAGAATTAAATGAGGTATTCCTTGGTTTCACTTCTTGTAAAAAATAATACTTTCTCTTGAGGAAACCAGTGAAAAATCTAATTTGATTTGAATTGAAATACTAGTTACCATTATTTTTTAAAGGAAATCATAAATTCCAGTGGCTACAGTATTTTCTAACGTCTTTCCTCTGCTATTCTCGTTCACTGTTCGACAAGTAAACAAAAAAATAAGAAACACATAAAATTAGGATTAACAGATAAATGTTCAATTAACACATTGTATGGTCACCGTTAAGCACACATGATATAATTTTAAACATTTAATAATATTTTGAAACTAACTCAACCATTAGTGATTGATCCCTGAATACGCTCCATGAGGAAATTGACATCCTTGGTGTATAGTTTAAGAGCAAGTTGTTTCATTTCTTGGTGTAAACTGTATGTCATCTCAATATATCTTTCCCAATACCAGACTTGGTCTTCATGATCTATTCAATGCACTTCTTAGGTCTTACCAAACTGCAGAGTCAGTTATAGTTATTAATAATAATTGGTTGTATTGGAAAATGGGAAAATGGACATTAACAAGAAACATTAATGTGGCAATTTTTAAAAGAACATTAACACCCTCTAAGAAAAACATGGAAACATAAAAAAAAAAAATCGCAACAACAGGGCCTTATTAGATGCCCAAGTACAAAATAGACTCTTAGAAGCTAAGAAAAGGAGAAAAACCCATAGGAAAAAACCCCACTCCAAAAGAGAGAAAAATGCAAGTGTTGAAAAGGGCATTGGAGATGAAATTGAAGATCTCATTATTATGCATTGAATGTAAATATTAGGAGAGCTGTGGAGGCTGAAAGCTCCAATCAAGAAGTATGACCAAAACTTTGAAGAGGAGAACCAAGTAACCTCAATGAACGTGGTTGAATTCTAAAGCAGAAGAGGTTTGGTTGTAAAGGCACGAGAATGGAAAACATCGACAATCACCACATAAATGATTTAGAAAAATAGATGTTCGTGAGGAAGAAAAACATTTAAGCTTCGAACATAAGCAACCATATCAACCATCAAATGACAAATGAAGCCTATAGAAAATGAAACGTCCAAACAAAAAGTATAACCAAAACTTTAAATAGGGTCGGGTAACCTCACATTGTCAACGCAATCAAATATCAATGTAGAAATCCAAACAACAAATTTCAAACTTCTCAAGCAAAGAGACCGATCCTATGAGATGAGTCTCGACTCAAAATCCTGACCAGGTACTCGTGTACAATAAAAAAAAACATCATAAAATGAGTGTCTTATGGATGCCCATCCATCTCACCAGATTGCATGGGTTGCTAGTCACTACAACCACCAAGTCAAATAGGAATATGTTCTCGATATGAGGTTCACTCTTAAAAAATAGTTGACGTCAAACAAAACAATGAAGCATAAAGAATCACCCGAGGAAGCATTGCACACCATCCCCCACAATTATGAACTAGGTGGATGTAGATGATGACAATGGATGTCATGGAGGATGGAAAAAGTATGGAGGTAATAGTTGAAGGTGATGAGGATGTTGAACAACAATGTAATAAACACTCCAAAGTGGCTAGATCCAAGTACTACAAAACAAACCTAGTCATGGAGGTAAACACTTGGTGACATTCTAAGAATATTTTCATAAGTAGCAAAAAATCCACTACTCAAGGTGCAAAAAGAGAGGTATAAAAAATAAAGGTCATCATGGAAAACAATAATCGATATGGTTCCCTAATAATGCAAGCACCACCTGCTATGTCGAAGCAGATCTTCGATTCCGCCATTTTCGGCACTGGAATCTTTCTTGCATATGGTCTTCATCATTCTTTGACAGGGCTAAATTAGCTAACTGTTACTAACATTTGCAATTTGGTTCGATTTGGCAGAACTATTGCCGAATTTGTCAAATTGCCGAATTTGTCAATGTCAATGTCTTCTAAGAGAACTATTGCCGAATTTGTCAAATTGCCGAATTTGTCAATGTCCATGTCTTCTAA
>ML786608.1:536274-551845 GCA_009831015.1 Picea engelmannii
TTCAGTTTTCAACCTATGGGATTGCAAATGCGATGGAAATGGGTTTTTTCCAATGTGCCCAAAGACCCATTGTGGGTGGAGACTCAATCTATGTGGTGGGAATGGGATTTATAACCCCCAACCTAGGTGGATGTAATGTCCATCTAAAAGAAGAAGAACATGGGTGTCTCACTTTCACTAGCAGATCAATCTCATCAACTTGTAGATATATGCACAAGGAACCTATTTGTTATTTTCCAGATATGCACTTTTGAATTTCAATCCAAGAGAACACTATTATAAATGTACACATAGATTTATAGATAAACGCACTCTAAACCATAAAATGAGGTTTCCAAGGAGATGAAGGGGTTGCAAAATGCATTGGTATCCATTCAAGCACATTTCTTGGTCAATATTTACATCATTTGATTTTATATAATCTTAGTGCTCAAATAGTCATGACAAACCCATGAGATCAATCTCATCAACTCATATATATATGCATGAGAAATCTATATAGTATATGCCAGATATGCACTTCTGAATTTCGATCCAAGTGAATATTGTTATAATAGTACATTGATCCAGATTATATTGAGAAAAACATCAAAGAAAATATATAACAAGGAAACACACATATATATTACAAGAAACATAGTAATACAATTAAACTCATATTCCATTAATGATTGTCTTAATTACAAAACATTGTAAAATGAAAAGCACACAAGATAGCTAGAATGGTGGTAGATTATCTTTGAAGATAGAGATGTAAAGACTACGCTCATTCTCTAGAAGTTGATTAAAAATAGGAATAAAAGGAATTTTAACATAAAACATCAATTAGAAAACCCTAAGCATCCAAAATCTAACCCAAGAAGATGAAACACCAAAAGGTTTGTGGGCCTCGATGTGGTTAGTTGATACATCAACTTCCCGGGGGAACAAATTTTGCATACGATCTTTGTTTGGGGCGCTCACTACCCTGTTGGAAAGGTATAAATGAGGAGTACACATTTCATTCATCCTAGTATCTATATTTTAATACATGTTAAGCACGGCCAAGCCAAAAAAAACATCATTTAGGGCCTCAAAACGGCCCCAAAAATTTGGGACCCAAAAAAATGTAGAAAAATTGCCAAGATGTGGAACCATTCTGAATTAGTGGAATAGGTGGGTGGCCACCAATATCCACCTGGTTCATTCATCCCCCCTTAGGAATCAATGGTCGCCATTGTGTCAAGTTCCTCTATCAGATGGGAAAAATTCTGTTGAATCTGACTACTGGTTAGCCACTTTCCCCGGTGAAGAAGTTTCCTTGCTTTGATGACCTGATAGAGTTGAATTTTCTGTTGGAGGGTGATATTCATCTTGGTGTCCATGATCTGATCAATTGTCACCTTTTTCAATGTAGTTAGGATTAAGTTATGTAGGGGCCAATTTCTTAGCTGCATCTGAAGTGTCCAGGAGACGTGGAAAATGTGGTTGAAGCAGTTCCACATTAAATATCAGGTGGAAGCCAAGGAAAGGGGTAATAATTAATTCAAATAGTTCTCACACACAACCTTGGTGATGGTGTAAGGCCCATATCGGAGTGGGAAAAACTTCCAATGGGGTCCTATGAGGTGCTCTTTCTGCAAAATCAGTTATACCTTATCTCCCACCTTAAACTCGTGTGGTACTCAATGTTGATCGTGGCGTTGCTTGTACTTGGTGTTGAATTTCTGCAAAATTCCATGAACTTGTTGTTGAGTGTGTTGGATTCTCTTAACAAATTTGGTTACTCGATCAACCTCTGCTTGAGCATGGGAGCACTCTTCATTTGCAACCACAATGGGTAGAGCTACATCAATGGGGGCCAATGGTTGGAACCCCAAGCACACTAAAATGGGTTGTGGCCAATAGAGTTGTGGAGGGATCTGTGGTAGCTATGTTGAAAGTGAGGAAAGATCTCATCCTGTGTGCATGAATGTTTGGAATTGTACATCCCTGGGATATGGAAAATCATCATGTTGACTACCTATGTTTCTCCATCAGTCTGTGGGTGGAAGACATTTGATTTGGTTAGCTTGGTGTCCATCATTGACCATAGGATGGAGAAAAAAGTAATCAGGAACCTACTATATCTGTAACATCCCCAACCATCAACCGACTTTGGAAATGCCACTACTCAGCTCTGACTTAGCTGTGATACCAAACTGTAGCATCCCCGACTCTCCATAGAGATCGGGTAATGCTACCACTATGGAACATTCACATATAAATATATAACATGCATTTTTAATTGAAATAAAACACATAACACAAATTTGTTGCTACCATAGAGATTCAAATGTAATATATAGTAATTCATATATGCATGGAATACATGATAACATTCCAGCATCACAGGCATGCATAACATAAAATTAAGCACATAATTTATACTTATCTTTCAACTAGAATAACACCACCAACTGTGTGCAGACCTTCCACAAACCTCCTAGCCTTAGAGCGCACTGCTCATCACTCTCAATAGTAGGTCACCCCCGAGCTAGGACTAATCTCCACCGGGCAAGGGAATCCTAGGCTAGGCAAGGTCAACAGGAAGACACACATTTTATGAGGAAGGATTCTCTCTCAGGAGCCACTTATGCCCACTGCTCACAGACTCTCATTCCCCACATGCATTTTCCACCCCAAGAGTATACACCTTCACTATCACACAATCCATTGGTTGCTTCACCTCCCTTGCCTTGGGCTTCAACAACAGGCCGGAGCAGAATTCTTAGAGCTCTGTAGCAGCTACAGGACCTCTTCTAGGATAACTCACTTCCACCAGCACACTCTCTCACCTGGAGAGAGTTTCTCACATGCCTGACAACCTGCCTCTTCAACCACAACAACCTCTCTCACCCGGAAAGAGTGTTGCACACAGGCCTGCCAACCTGCTTCTTCAGCCACAACCACCTCTCTCACCTGGAGAGAGTGTTGCACACAAGCCTAACAACCTGCTTCTTCAGCTCCGTTCCAGCACACGGAGAACAACAACAAGGCTCATCAAGGAACAAGCGATGATGACAAGCCACACTCATCCAAGGGACTACATGGCCGCAACAACCCACAGTTATAACACACATGGAATAGATATTTACGGGATGCTCAAGCTTCACAGAAGACATGGGTCGGCTTCATGGGTTTGATTTTCAGAGGTGTGTGGCTTATGCAGAGGTCCAATGTAGAGACACAACAGTTTCTCGGGAAGGATTCCAACGAAATTAGGCCGAGTATGGAAGAATGGGCACACCAACCCTAGCACGGTTTGGCTCATGGGTTACTGATTCCAAAGGTGCGTGAGGGTATCCAGAGATCAGTTGCCTCGCAAAACAGGATAGACAGTGGATCAAAGAATGGAGGACAAACCCCCAACACGAATTGACTCATCTATTTTAACTGCATGCACCCAGGTTGACACTTGTCTTCCTGGAGTTGCATGCACTTCATTTTGCATGCGTTCCTTTCCTAGGAAGTTGGGTCAACACTTGGTCAATTGACCACCTTAGCCTTTAGAGAAATAATAATAAATTATTATACCCTTTAGAGGTAAGCCCCCTAGCTTAGCTCCTAGGCCCACACACTTAGCCTCCTCCCTTACCCAACCCTATGGAAAATTAGTCCCCCATCACTCTTTCTTTGTGGTCAGTCTACATGCAACGATGTTTTTATATTAACAAAGTGCATAATTACATATACAAAACAAGCTCCTTGCCTTTAACACCTAGGCTCTCCGACCTACTTGCACATAATCTTACCACCTTACAATTGCTTGACTCACCATCCTATGAAACATGTTTACAATTTATAAATACAATTGGGGCTTGTCCTTGGGGATATTACAATCCCCTCCCCTTATTTTTGCACTGTCCTCAGTGCAACTCTTTACACAACATCAACAAGATTTCCAAAATCTTCAAAAAGATGAGGGTATTATGCCCGCATAGCATCCTCATGCTCCCATGTCACGTCCTCAGGAACGTACCAGGTCCACTGGACCTTTAAAATCCCTATGGCTTGATTCCAGAGTTGTTTTCTCTTTCGGTCCAATATGCGCACCAGATGCACTTGCAAGACGCCTTCCTTTTCTACCTGAATCACATTCCAATCAATAACATGATTAACATCGGGTATATATTTCTTAAGAAATGAAACATGAAACACATTACATATAGTCATGGATGCAGGTAATGCAAGCATATATGAAATGTATATATATGTATATACAATCAATTCTAATAACATTATAACCTATATACAACATACACAACATACAATAAATAAAGAATTGTACTTATCTTTTAATTTGAGAAGACCTCCATATCAACATGGTCTAGACCAAGGTACCAAACCTCAACAACACTCCAACCAATCAAACCTCAGCAGCACTCCAACCAATGGTCTCTCTTCCCCACATGCGTATCCCACCCCAGGAGTGTGCACCTTCACTGTCACACAGTCCATCGGTTGTTACACCTCCCTTTCATTGGGCTTCAGCAATAGGCCGGCTCAGGAAGTCTCAAAGCACCATGGCTCCCGGAGTTCCAACTTCTCTCAAAGGTTTCCAATCAACATCCTCCCCAAGCTACTCTTTGTAGTCAACATTCTAACTTTAATCAACATCATCTCATCTGCATCACCCACGTGTAGTTATCATGAGAAAACATAAAAGAATTCATTTAGGAACTCCAATTAGTTTGAAAGGGAATTCATCTTTTCCCCAAAACATGAAATTCTTTCATAATTCATCTTGGTTGTTTCCATATTATGAATGCAACCATCCTTGTGGTTTTCCCCAGGAACCAAACTGCATACCATTTTCCTGCAAGGCTTCATCTTGCATACTGCCAACAATTGTCAATATTTCTTGTACATTATAATTCCATTGCAATGTGTACAAAATCTTATGCAGTGATCTTAGAATTTCCTGCATCTAGCAATTCAATCATAATTACCAAACAATTTAATAAAATAGAATTACTCGTTATTCTATGCATATGCATGTTCACAATAATATTTGTAAGTTCATTACTTCTTTTTCTGAACAAGAAAATTTCCTATAGTCAATGCTCATGTGACTACTTGACTTGCAACTTTCCTATTGCAATGTCTAGAAATTCCTGAAATGTCCTCAGCTTCATGAGTTCACAACATTTCAGTTGTTAGTAACAATTATTTCCATGCAATAATATATATGCATGTACTTACAAAACTCATTCAACTATCACTTTTAATGTACAATTCTATCACTTACTATGCATGTGTGGAATTCTCAATGCATACTTGTTCAGTGCACCTTGCATTGAATTACATAATGCTCTTCATCTCAGTCATGTATCCCACCATCCATAAGTTGGAATTCTGGCCAATGTGTTGACACATTCTCCACACACTTCCTATTGTCTTCCCAATTAATTGGATGCCTTCCTTTTTGACCCGAACACTACATCAAGAATATAATTTTGTTGTGTTCATTAGTTTTAGCAAAAAGGTTGTAGTCCAAGTTTTATTTAAAGGTAGGAAGATTTTAGTACATGTGTGGCTCATAAAATTTCCATATCCATACCTTGCCATATCCAACTAGATCCTGGTCTCATACATGACTAGCTTACTGGCATTCATTCCTACAACAAGTTATTATCTTTTAATTCTTTGGTTATTACCCCATAACCAAATTAACATGACATTCTACTATGTCAGTGTGTGCATTCAGAAGCTAAAAATCTTTGAATTAATACAGGCCTCCAGCCTTTAACACATCCAGTGGTATGCATTCAAATAATATAATCACATGATTTTGTAAAAATAACTCTGGCTGAGGAAATTCTTACCTAAATTTCCTTTCAGGAATTATGCACAAAGAGTAATAAAAACTCATACCTGCATGACTACCATTAATAAATTTTATACTACCTGAAAGTCTGATGGTGGTAGAAGATTTCATGCTTCTTTGATCAAACTTATAACCAACACTTCAGCTCTATGTTTCTTCCTTCCTTATGCAATAACATCACCAACAACACTTGCAAACATGCAAGCATTATTTCCTCTGGCTGACCCAACAAGCCATAACAGACTGGCTACCACATAAATTGCAGCAACTTCTTTCTCCCTATACAAATTTTCCTTGTTGATCCTAGAAGTCTACAATTCTTCCTCAATCCCTGAATCTTCTCGTGCTCTCACTGTGATCACTATACATGACTATTTCTACCCTGATCACTTTCAACACAATGCCCCTACCTCAGCGGGGTCTGCTGACCTCCCGGTCAAAGAATATTTCAAACTTCTGAATCGCATTGACTCTTTGGGCTCATGATTGAACCCAAAATAATTATACACAGGTCTCCTTTCCTTCTGTGTGCAGATCCTGACAGACCCGCGGTCTTATTTCTGCACGCTTCCAAAACTCCAAGTTTCAGGCACTAGCCCCTTCCTTCATAAGACCCCAGGGTATGACCTCATGGAAAACTGTGGTTGTGGTATGGGAAAGAGTGGCTTTAGGCCAACCCAACTTTCACCCCACAATTCACCTCCAGCTACCACACATCACTTTTTTAAAACCATGGTATAAATTGCGGCCCGCTCTCAGATTTTTAACATCCAAGCAAGTTCTGGCCTCGCAATCCAGCTCGTATGTCAACCTCCAATCCCTTGGCGATGATCTGTGATCAATGGCTACTATCTATTCTCCCTTTTCTACCTTCTTTCCTCCTTCCACACACAATCCCATATCTACACGATCTTTCGACACGTAGCTCCCTTCCAAATCAATGACTACGGTTGATTCCGGCTCTCCAGCCCTCAGGTGTTTCAACTCTCAACTTTCTTCTTTTCCTATTTGGCAATCTTCCGGAGTGGAAGATCTATTGACACCTATCCTCAACAAGTAGACAGTTATGATGAAATATGGCTCTCTGTCCTTCGGGAGTTCTCACGTCTCCACACACAAATCTTCAGAGTGAATTTCCCTGGAGTAAAAGATCTTCTGCCAAGCGTCCTCTCCAAATCAACGACCCTAATTCTCTTCGAGACTTTAACTCTTTCCGACCAAGACAAGATCAACGGTCCTTCGACCTCCTCCTTGATCAACGATCGATATCTCCTTTAGGACTTTGACGCTTTCATCCTTTGCTTTCCTCTGGAGTGCTCTGTACCCAGAGTTCCAAATATGGCACCACGTGTCCACTTTCAGATCAACGACCAAGATTTACTTCGGTTTTTTCTCCTCCTCCTTGTCCACAAAATTCCGAAGTTGTGGATCTTACGCCCCCTGTCCTCCTTGACGATGGACGGTCCCAAATCACTTCGGAACTTCGGGACTTTGACAAGTCTACTTATACTGTGCACACAAGGGTTAAGTCTTGTGCGCTTACCCCCAGATCCAACGGTCGCTAGTCCTTGGCGCTCAGACCTAACAGACAGGATCCGCTCCTCTCCTCTGCACTTCCTTTATTCTATTGGACACTGATCAAATGGTCCATTCTCCTCCCCACAACCGATCTGACAGCTATTGTTGGTCCTCCTCTTGAGCTTTTGACTTATTATGCTTTGGAAGATTTTGTCAGTGTTCAAAGGCTTCGGCCTTTGACCTTTCTCCTGCGAGTCCGCTTCTTGGATCTCGTCTTCGCTCTCGTAAGCATTATCTCTTCTGATCTTTAGGATTTAGAATGAACCCATCTCCCACGCACTCCTTTTGTTATCTCTTCTGATCTTTTTGAATTACTCAGTATCTTAAGGGTCTCGGCCCTTCTGTTTCCTTTAAAAGGAAAACTTCGTGCCCTCCTGGAAACCTCCTGCTCAAAGCACACCTTGCTGAGAATTTTCTACAGAGTGTTCAACAACTTTGTGAGTATCTTCCTCTGATACTCTTCTCCCTAAACTCGACAAAAAGTTCTCTCTGTGCACACTTTCACTCGCTCGATGCCCACCTAGCAAATCCCTACAGATTTCTCAGTGACTCTATCTCTCTGAACTCAACACATAGTTCTTCCTGTGCACTCCTTTCACCTCTGCTGATGAAGGTTCAACGGTATCTCTCATGATCTTCTCTGAGGTTAACTTACTTTTTCAACGCACTCCTTGCGGACAATGTGCACTGCTTGCACTTGAAAAATCAAAGAAGAGAAACAAATGAAACTTATTCAATACTTCACCAGTTTACGCATTCAAACCAATCTGATTTAGGAAAATGTTCAGATGTCATTTTATTTCTGATCTCTTCTCTGCTATGTTATCATTTTTGGTCACTAGCCCCTTTCTCTCAGTCCCCAATCCATGTGATCACGGGCCATGACTAGGCACTAGATCACTAGGTGATTACTCGGGCCTTCGGCTTCAGAAGATTTCAAAGCACCGCACAACAATCTCTCAGAGTTCAGATTATCGAACTCGTGAAGTAGGGTGGATCAAACGTCCATGTCTACTCAACATCCGATGACTGACACTCACTATGTAACCTCAGGTGTCTGAGTTCTGGGTCTTTGGGTCTTCGAGACTTCGGAGCTTCAGAGGATCTCGCATCCACACATCCGAACTGTTAATCTCCAAACGTTCCCAATCATCCTTGGTGACGTCATTACGTCACATCACTTACATTTTCCAATTGTGGGGGCATGTGGTAGTGGTTTGGAGTAACCCACCTTTCATCCCACAATTCTTCTTAGGCTGACACGTAACCCCTCGATGAAATCGTAGTTTGGATTGCGGGACTGCCTTGGATAATTAACTTCCATGCAAATTGGGTGCCCGCAATACCTCCTGGCCGTCGTTCTTGATTTATTGTGACCAATGCCAGTGTGGGTCCTCCAACCTTTAACTACATTATGTAACCTTGACCCCACTAGCCATGCTCATACAGAAATCCACATGGTAGAATACTAGCAGCTAATACGTGGCCCATTCATATGAGTGATATGTGTCTCGTTCCAAATGCCATTTCAATCTTCCACGGATCAGAACCCATTGACACGTGGCACAAATCCCATGTGTCCACCTCCATCCAAGTGACATCATCATGACTCACTACTTTGGCTCTTTGGAAGCTTTCTCCCTTCACTACTGCGTTTGACCTTTTTAACATTGTATTGATCCAACGGTCGAGCTCAACTCTCCAAATCTACAGTGTAGATCCACTTCGGAGTTTCGGGATTTGGCCCTTCTCTTGTTTCTGGCATCAAAATTCACTGAAGTCGTGAACTATGAAGCGCTTCCAGGTTAAATTTTCTTCACCTTCCGCAAATATGACAGTTGTAAGGGATTTCCCTTCCTTCCGAACAGATCCTACGATGCAGAACAGACTCTGTTACTCTACTAATTTCCAAAGGAATTCATGGCTAACTGCCTCACAACGTTACCATATCTAACGGTCATGAAGGATTCTCCTTCTCCTGAACAAATCCTAAGGTCCACATTACTCTGCGGCCCAACACCACTTCTATAGTGGTTTTACAAAACCACTACTCCTCCTAAGCTTCGTAACACGACCAAGGTAACTTCTTGGAACTCAGGAAGGTTCTGAGGTTCGAAATTGGTCCTCTATGTAAATTCTAACCTTGTACAATACCTACTGCAAACTGATATTCAGAAAAGAACAGAAAAGATACAATGGAAAATACAAACATTACACAGAGATTTTTCACCTGGAAACCCAAACTGGGAAAACCAACATATATTATATTCATACATTGTGTTACATTGTTTACAATACAATATACATATAGGAGCCAGCGGCATCCAAAACCCTAACCCAATGACCTGGATTAGTCCAAAACACTATTTCCTTAACCGGAAATAGAAAACCATCGGCAAAAAACCATGTGTCGAAAAACCACCTAATATCATGTGGTCCCAGAAATATGTCATCTTGAAAAAACAATTTCAGGGGCGCTGCCCCCGAACCCCCACGCGGGGGACTCCGCCCCCCTACGCGCCCAGCACAGGCACTCAGACACTACTACTCGTGCAAAGAATATAACACATACCCAACACTCTAGACACAATTTCCTCTTGAAACCTTGGGTCCAATGACCACTTAACCAACCCATCCAAGATTAGCATTGAAACCATTCTCTGAACTCGAATTTTGTCCATTCCGACAACAATTCTTTCCGAAACTTTTTCTTCAACTACCACTAACATGGCCCATCTAGGCTTAGTGTTGAAAACCTTGGCTCTAATACCAATTCACTCTGATAGCTGTAAGACTTTGTAAGTATCTATACTCTTCCTGTGCGAGCAACCCTTAGCAAGATGGATCACCCAAGGGACTATGTAGAAGATAACGGGATGTCTAAGCATGGAAGGTTAGTGACTGAAAGGAAGAATATACTTGAATGAATAACATGATAGCTGGGATTGTGAGCACATTGGGTATGTCTAAGAAAATAGTGAGTTGAACTCTAATCGTGGAAGCCATATGGATGTGGATCCTTGATCAAACAAATAAGTATTGTGTTCAATTGTATGTTCATATTGAGTTATTAAAACCAATGGAATATTTATGCATAGAAGATGTTATAATATAAATATTGTTTGATGATTGTTGTAGGCATGTGCTAAATTTCCAGAAGTCTAGAAGTGAACCAGGCTGTGAAGAAAATGACACTACTAAGAGGTTGAAGGATGAAGACATAGAAAGTATGATGAGAGAAGAACTATTGTCCATGAAACCACAAGAGGAAGTAGTGAGGGGCCTGTAGGGTGGATTCATATGCTAGAGATCCCAAGCCACCATATCGAATGATTTTGGGGAATAACTAGTTATTTCCCTTTTCCCAAATTTAAAGAAAATAGTTAATGAAGGGAGTTGGTAGTTGAGAATCCAACCACCCATAATGAGTGGAAGTATGGAGGAATGGATAGTACAAATGAATACTATCAACCAAGGTACAATAATTACCCATATCAGTCTCCATGATTGACCCACAAGTTATTTTGATAGAAGAAAGGAGAAGAGAAGATTGAGAACCTTCAAGGGGAAGAAGGGTAGAGATGCATGGGAACGTGAGGGAAAGGAGAAGACATATTTGTAGTCTCGAGGAATTGAGAGAGAGGTTTATAGAGGGATCTAAGCTATGGGAGAACCCATGAGTAGAATAGACATTGAGAGAGAGAAAGAGCTTGTGTAGTTGGATAGAGAACCAGAACTTGACTTGGGCTAAGAAGGTCGTGAGCTTGATGCTTTTTGGGTATTGGAAATGATACTAAGAGGGGAGTGAGCTGAGGGACTACCTTGTGCCGAGGTAAACCCAACTGGGAAGGAATATGAGAAACCTCATGGAATCTCTAGGCATGGTGGGTGAAAGGGGATTTCTGCCAGTGGTTGTTGTGAAGGGAATTTGGCCTTCACCCTGACAATCTTCTCTGTGAGACTGAATAATTCCTCTGGTTTTTTCATGGAATGGCACGAGGGTGGCCTACTATATAAAGTGATAGTGTATTAGAGCCTATGGTTGGGTGGAAAAGTTCTCACCCTCATTTAGTTGGTTGCTTGATAGCGTGTGACAAATAATTCTTTACTTATGCTTTCTTTAATGCTCTGTAAAATATGTAATTATGCATTCCTTTGTAATCGATGGAATTGTATGGTTCTATGTAAAAATATGTAATGTAAGGGGATGAATGTATTCCATCCATTTTCCCGTATTCATAGTAATTTATTATCTATTTATGGTTTCCTATGAATGGAAAATAGATTAATGAATTGAGAAATGGAATGGGTATATGAGGTTCCTTGAATGCAAAATATTCTATCGTTTGGTTGTTTTCCTCTGGAGTCTAATTACATATAATCCAAATCGTCGTATCTCTCTATTCCCTTATGCACCATTGTTGTGCAAACTCTGTTGAGGAAACCCTAAAATTTGGGTTATCGAGATCACGAATATCCATAGTTTCTTTAAAGTCATACTTTCATAGGTTGGAACATTGAGGTGTCGGCCTATATCTAGTTTGTTGGAAATCTAGAATTTCAAAGAAGTCATCCTTTACCAAAATATCAGATGTTAGAACCTAGACGATTGGAAGCCTAACTTATCAAAACCCTTAACTAGGTAGCGGCGTGGAAGAGATCCATAAATTTGAAAAAAATCTCCAAGAACTTTTATTCGAAGATCCATATTTCATGTATCGAAGGCGGTGCCAAGTCAGTAATGTTTTATGTCATTAGAGCCATGGTGGAAAATTACCTATGGAAAGGCCACGATGGTGGGTCATGGTGGTGGAAAACAAGGAAAAGATTTATGGGATCCAAGATTTATTCTAAATATATATTTACAAAATTCTATATCCCCAATATGTGGAACAATGTGGAAGGAACTCTAAAATTGGAATAGTGAACATCCGTAGTGGAGGACATCCAACAATTCGAATAAATAACCTTTTGTAAAAAGTCAAATCCAAATATGGAAATATGATGCAGTGGAACCTTGAGGTTTGTGGCATCATGTTGACGGGGAGCCCATGTGGGGATAACATGGATTCCATGTCATTGGTTACATGGAATAGTTCAAATGGTAGAGTCATGGTGGCATGTTGTGGGAGGAGGCCAGATGGTTGAATCGGGAAGTGAAATTGGGCCCATCTAAAAATCCATAAAATATTCAAAGTGCCCTTTTTATAAAATGTTGGATCTCATATTCCAATTCAGCATGCCACATCAGTACACCACATCAACAGTATGGTATGTCAACAAGGCCATGGTGGAAGGTCTTGAGTCAGATGGTGGAACTGTGTGGTAGAACCACAACATTAAAAAAACCATAGATTCTCAAAAATAGACTTTTTGTAAAAGTCTAGATGCAATATGCCATGAAAGTAGCATTTTGTCATGCCATGATAGAGTTCATGTGTCATACCACATCAACAAGGTGACCACGTCAACAATCATCGAATAGTTGATGAAGCATAGGGAACATATCTCAAGGATAATGGATAGGCAGAAGCTCTCCTTGGCAATGCATCGAATGGTAGAACTGGGAGATAGAACTAGGACCTTTCGAAAATCCATAAATCCTAAAAATGGGATTTTATAGAAAATTGGATGTTGAATGGTGGAATGGTGTGGTGGAGCCTAGACCATCTGGATATCTAGAAATATTTGATTTCTTAAAAGGGGGATTTCATGAAATGTTGGATGCTCAATGGTTGGATGCGGAACCTTGACATGGTGAAACCTTAACCTCGAGGTGGAATGGAAAATTCTAAGTGGGAAAAAAAATCACCCCAAGGGAAGGGGGGGATCCATGTATGATTAACCCTCAAACCATGTAAGATATTGACACCAACGTGAAAGTGCCAAGTTGAGGTGAAATGTGGAGAGGATAGGTGTCCTCCTGTGGTGAATTTGAGATGAAGAGTATGGACCAATGGTCAAGAACCTTTGAATCTTGTTATTAATATGAATCATTGGATTCGACCAACCTCAATCATTAGATTTATTGGTTGTGGAGCCTGATTATCTTCCTGATTCAGCGGTCTTGTTTCAACCGTGTTTGGACCCAATTACCTAATGCGGGGGTGTGGGAGGGCTTGTCTCCCCACATATGGAGACAGGGGGGAGACACTTTATAAATCCCCCTCTGGCAGGGGTTCGGGGGCAGTGCCCTTGAAAAGATTTTTTTGGGAAATTTTCCTTGTAAAATATTGTAATTTTGTAGTCAATATGGACCATTCATTATAACGTCACATATATGATGGTAGAAGTTATGTTGAGGTTTTTGCACTAGAAAGAAACCATGTATTATGATGGAATTGTATTGTGGCTGTGTATGTGAGTGAATATTGTATTTAGAGAGAGGATAATGTGAGAGAAAGAAGAGTAAGTTACAATGGTTGTGTTGTAGGTTGCATCCCTTTATTTGTTGGATAATAATAAAGGAAGGACATGAAAATTTCTATGGTGGACGTATCCCAGACTGGGTGAACCATGTATATATGTGTCTCTATTTTATTGTGTATCTTTTGTGTTTTATTTGTGCATTTATTTTATTTTATTGCTCTACGATCATGTTTTTATAACAACTAGTATCAGAGCAAAAGGTAACTCACACAAAAAGAGGGTCAGAGAAAAAGGTAGTATAACAACTAGTATCAGAGCAAAAGTTTAAGGTCGAGAGTCTTTGAGATGATTGTAGGTTTGAAGGAGGATTAAAGTATAAATTTCATAATTTTGTTGTTAAGAAAGGAGAGCCAAGAATAAGCTCATGTGGGAAGCTTGAAGCTGTAAAGTCGATATACATTTTAGAGTAAACAAGACTAAATAATATGGTAGTTTTTATACCATGTTGAAAAATGAAAACACGATGTAATTATCTTCTTCACTCATGTAAAGGTTGATTTTGGAATATCTACATTTATCATGTGTAGATATAATAGATTCTCAAGAAACTTTTAATCCACACTCTAGATGATAATGGATATAAGTTGAAGATAATTCTATCCTTTATTTACAGTTGCATGGGTATCCCAAGGATATAAATCAAACATTGGTTCATTTGTTGTGAGGCTATAACATCCCAATATTTGGGAAGATTGTTTTTCATTTATATATATCATTGTTAATAGCACAATTCATTGCTCACCTCAAACCCTCCACTTATGACTTTCTCATATTTTATTGTACTCACTTTAACTTGAAATTTTATCCCTCAAAGTGGAACAATTAAGAAAATTGATCAATGGGAAAATATGCGAACTTCGTTAAAAAGAAAAATCCACAAACATGTGTAGGTATAAGAAACCAACTTGTAGGAATCTCAATCAAGTTACGAAAAGAGGCATGATAAGCATTTAACAACACATACCTCCTAAGTTTGATCAAGTGTGGTTGCACCCACCAAAGAAAGGTTCAAAATGATATTTTAGGATTTTTCATAAGAATGAATAAAAGCTATTTGCTTGGATCGGTCACCATATATGGGAAGATATTCCAATGTATATGTGGATCATTTGAAGTTGTCTATGCCATCCTCATTAGAAGTAGAATTTAATGAAGAGACAATGAGTCCCAAATTTTATAGGGATCATCAAATTGAAAGGGAAAAGGTCTACTCCTAGTTGAATTCATATATTTGTATTGATGTCATATAGGCTTGTGCAAGTGACAAAAAATTCAATTTGTATGAATTTGGTAAGTGGAAATTTATGACCCACAAGAAGTAATGGTAAACCCAAGGGTTCATGAGAATGTTGAAAGGTAGAAATATTGTTATGTTTGTAAAGTAAGGTTTTGAACCCATGAAGACACCATCGGTAAAAAGGTTTTGATTTATGAAAAGGTCTTAAAATCTCTTTCATCACCTATGTATAAGTTATTGGTCAATTTTCTTCTATGTTCTGAATGATTTGGGAAATAATGTCTCTTAACAACTTGAAGAATTGGAAACTCTTATGAACCTAAAGGGTTGTTATGTCATTGAATCATATATTCTTGTAAAAACATAATGTTATTTGATGCCTCGATAATTTAGGCATAGTGTATATAAGGGCTAGTTATCAACTCCTTCCTTGATAATAATAAGAGGAATATTACTAATATAATAGGAAGAGACTTGTG
>ML786608.1:559798-569804 GCA_009831015.1 Picea engelmannii
CTTCCCTAAATGAATCTTTTTTATTCTTAATGGCCATGAAAAATGCCTCTATTTGGGAAAATGTGCACCATTAGTATGTTTTGAATAAAAAGAATGGGTTTCAAGACCTATACCATGGCCAAGGGAGGAAATAAAGGGCCTTAAGCCCTAAACAAATCTTTTTTATCTTAATGGCCATGAACAAGGCCTCAAACCACCATACATATCCTCTCTAAAGGATATATGGAATTTGGGTGGGATATGGTCACCATTCACAAGTTTGGGGCATAATGTATAGAAAAGAACATAAGGGGCTTAGGACCTATTTGAATCTTATCAGGGTTGATATTTGTGATGCAGTCCTTAAACAACCACAGAAGATCTATGTAGGGTATCTTTGGAACCATTGGTACGTTTTCATAATAAGAATAGGTCTCAAGGTGTGTACCATGGCTAGGAGAGGAAACATGTACCTTAGGTCCAATAGAAGCTTCTACACTTCAAGGTCTATGAACTAACCATTGAATGATCATGTAGATAATGTTTAAGGGATATTTGGCCTTGATGTGGGATTTGGATAGAATTAGTAATTTTTCAAATCACATATGGGAGTTTAGGATTGTACCATCATCAAAGGAAGGAGAAAAGGGAATTAGGATTTAAATGAACCTTATGTGCTTAATGACCAAGATCAAGGACTCCAATTAGGAATATGGGCAACATTGGTATGCTTTAAATAATAATAATGGCTATTAGGACACCATATGGGCACAATTCATAGGTTTTATGCATCATAGTTGGCTCTCAAGGCCTCTAATAAGAAACTTAGAGCCATTAGGAGGATATAGTTGCATTCATAAGTTGCATTAGGAGGATATAGTTGCATTCATAAGTTGCATTAGGAGGATATAGTTGCATTCATAAGTTGCATTAGGATGATATAGGTCACACATTCATAAGTTGCATATAGTTGCATAAGTCACATATACTAGTTGGATAGTTGCATAGTTGCATAAGTTTCATTGTTGCATAAAGTTGGATGTTGCATAAATTTGCGTAAAGTTGCATAAGTCACATTGTTGCATAAAGTTGCAAGTTGCATAAAGTTGCATAAAGTTGTGTAAAGTTGCGTAAGTTTCATTGTTGCATAAAGTTGCGTAAGTTTCATTGTTGCATAAAGTTGCATGTTGCGTAAAGTTGCATAAAATTGCATAAGTTGCATTGTTGCATAAAGTTGCATGTTGCATAAAGTTGCATAAATTCCATAAAGTTGCTTAAGTTGCATAAGTTTCATGTTGCATAGTTGCATATAGTTGCACAGTTGCATATAGTTGCATATTTGCATATAGTCGCATACAAAATTGTTGCAATATAGTTTCATATAGTTGCATAAGTTGCATATAGTTGCATAAGATGCAATATAGTTTCGTTTGACCACTCACCAATATTTGAGAATATAGTTGCAATATGAAAAATGCCTCTATTTGGGAATATGTGCACCATTGGTATGTTTTGAATAAAAAGAATGGGTTTCAAGACCTATACCATGGCCAAGGGAGTAAATAAAGGGCCTTAGGCCCTAAATAAATCTTATTGATCTTAATGGCCAAAAACAAGGCCTCAAACCACCATACATATCCTCTCTAAGGGATATATGGAATTTGGGTGGGATATGGTCGCCATTCACAAGTTTTGGGCATAATGTATAGAAAAGAACATAAGGTGCTTAGGCCCTATTTGAATCTTATCAGGGCTGATAATTGTGATGCAGTCCTTAAACAACCACACAATATCTATGTAGGGTATCTTTGGAACCATTGGTACATTTTCATAATAAAAATAGGTCTCAAGGTTGTACCATGGCTAGGAGAGGAAACAGGTACCTTATGTGCTTAATGAGAAGAGAAGGAGAAAAGGGAATTAGAAAAGGTATTCTAACATTATTTTGCTCCTTATGTGCTTAATGACCAAGATTTTTCTAGGGTATTTTGGGTATTTTGTAGGGTATGTGCTTAATGACAGTGCAAAACATGACAGAAGACAATGGAATTTCATGGTGAAAAACTTTGTTGGTTAATATAAAGACATAAAATACATAGCACAGAGAAAAATAGTCATACAAGACACACACGACAAACAAATATTCTGGGAAAAACACATGTCCACTTTATTCATTGTTTTGGTTCTTACAAATAATACAATTTACAATTTTGAATTTTGGGCATTTGCTTTGTCCTCCTAAAATCACAGAACAAACTTGGAAGTTCCATGTGAATTCCATTTTAAAGCTGCAAATTTCCTAATGTTACAATGTCAAAAGTGATTGTTGGGCTTTTTCCAACACTCTCCCACTTGGAAATCACTTTGAACAAGTGTCAATGCCAATCATCTCTGTACACAAGAAAAATTTCTTTCCATTGACTTCCTTTGTTAGTGCATCAACTTCATTATTAACTTTGTTAACTTCAACACACCTTGCTTGTCCATTTTCCTAACAAAGTGGTGCTTCACATCAATATGCTTACTCTTTCCATTGTAAGTTGACTTATTCGCCATTGCAATGGCACTTTGGCTATCACAACTTATTGGACATTGCAATGGCACTTTGGCTATCACATTGTATTTCCAAACTACCATGTTGGATACCAATACTATTGCACAGTCTTAATAATCATAGTTTCTTTAGTAGCTTTTGTTGCAACAACATGTTATGCCTCTGAACTAGCTAATGCAATGAAGGATTGCCTCATACTCATCCAACTAACTGCTCCAAAGAAATTAAATACATATGCACTTGTAGATGTCCTTTACTGCAGGATGAGGAAAAAATGCAATTATCTTGGAATTCATGATATAACTTCCAAAGTTTTTTAAGGATTGCACCAACGGATATGCTTGTTTCTCCATGAGAGAATAAACCAATTCATGCCCCCCATGGTTTTTCTCATGATTTTCATGTTAAGAGAGTAGTAAGCCAAAGGGTCCAAATCTCAAATACCTTTCCACCTTTAGATGATGAATTGAATGTATCATTTCATTCTGATACTTGAACAGTTTGGTCACTAAAGAGAAGAAATTGAGGAACAAAATAATGTTATAATACCTTATCCAATGGAAATTGAAAAGGGAATAAAATAATATTAGAATACCTTTTCTAATTTTAGGGTATTTTGCTCCTTATGTGCTTAAGGGAAGGATAAAGGGGAATTAGGTTAAATGAACCTTATGTGCTTAATGACCAAGATGAAGGCCTCCAATTAGGAATATGGAAAACATTTGTATGCTTTAAATAATAATAATGGCTATTAGGACCTCTACCATGGCCAGGGGAGGGAAATAATGGCCTTAGGCCCTAGAAAATATTCTTGTCCTTAATGGCCATGAACATGGCCTCAAATGACTACACAGATCCTCTTTAAGGGATCTATGGACTTTAGGTGGGATACAATCACTATTCACAAGTTTTGGACATCACGTATGACACTTTGGATCTTACCCATGGTTAGGGAAAGAACATAAGATACTTAGGACCAATTTCAATCTTCTCATTGATCTTTGCGATGCAGTCTTTGTACAACCACACAAGACACTTGTATGGGATATTTCACCTCCGTGTGGGATATTTCATGCCAATAGTACATTTTTCATAATAAGAAAGGATCGTGGGCTTATGCTCTAAGAAAATCTTTCTCGTGCCTAATGGAAAAGACTAAGTCCTTCTATTGGGAATGTGTGCACCATTAATATATTATGGAAAATAAGATTTGATATCAAGAGATATACCATGGATGAGGTAGGAAAACAAGTGACCTAGGCCCTGTACAAATATTCTTGATCTCAATGGTTATGAACAAATCCTTGAAGCACCACACAAACCATCTCTAAGAGATGTTTGGCCTGTGGGTGGGATATGGGCACCATTCACAGGTTTTATGCATCATAGTTGGCTCTCAAGGCCTATAAGAAGGAACTTAGAGCCATTAGGAGGATTTTCACACCATGTAATGTACTAGGGGCCTTAAACATGGTTAGGGAAAGAAAAAAAAGTGTTAAGGCCCTATTTGAATCTTCTCAGTATCAAACTTCATGTAATAGTTATTGAACCAATGAACAACCAAATAAGACTTGTGAAGGGGATCTTTGGTCTCTATGGGTACCTTTGGAACCATTAGTATGTATTCATAGTAATAATGGGTATTAGGGAATATACCATGGCAAGGGGAGGAGAACATAGAGCTTAGGCACAAAATGAAGCTTCTTGAGTTCAAGGGCCATGACCTAGTCCTCAAACAACCACTTAGATCCTTTCTAAGGTATATTTGGACTCTGGGTGGGATATGGGCACTAGTATGATTTTTTCACATGACACATGAGATTCAAGGCCTATGTTATATCCTGGGGAGGAAAATAAGGGCCTTGGGAACTAAAAAATGATTTATTTTCGATGAACAAGGACTCTAACTAGGAATATGTGGACTATTAGTATGTTTTCACAGTACGAATGAGTCTTAGGACATTTACCATGGATGGGGATGAAAACCAATCCCTTGTGACCTAAGCAAAGATTCTTAGGCTTAATGGCCATGACCAAATCCTCTGAGGGATCTCTAGGGGATATTTTTCCTATACGTGGGATATCATGGATGTCGTTAAGAGGTTTTTCACATAACAGTTGGGTCTCAAATCCTTCAAGTGGGATGATCTAGAATTAAGGGCTTTTCCTCAAAATTGAAACATCTCATGGGTTAGTAAATCTATGCATGTCTATCCTCATACTCTACAAGACTTCTCAATCCATCTGAATATGTACCTTTGTCATTATGTTAGTGATCAACTATCTTGTTTCACAAAACTCAAGATAAAATTTATGCTTTTCCAATTGCTCACAAACATAATGGTACTGCACTTAAATGCTCTTTATTCTTGCATGAAACCTAGTATTCTTAGTCATTTCAATGAAACTTTGGTGATCACATCCTAAAATTGTAGGATTCGGTTGCTCTAACCTAACATTGTTTTGTAATTTTCTTAGCCACATCAATTCCTTGCTTGCATGATTTGCTACTACATGTTGGGGTTCTGCCATATGGTATTCTCATATGTTATGCTTATCAGAGTTGTGCATTCATTGTCTTGCTTATTAGTCACTTATTTATACAAGGACAAGTCCAAGAGGCCTTCATTGTTTTGTCCTCTTTCTCCTTCATCCACTCTCTTCATTTTATCTCATTTTCCTTTGGTATATATGTTAAGATTATTTCAGTTATTTCGGTTATTTTTAAACCATCTATGTGGATTTTAAAATGACAAATTAGCATTTCATCAAGCATTCTATCCAGCATTTCATCAAGAATTCTATCAAGCATTTATATCAAACATTTCATCAAACAATTAGCATGCACACTCAAGAAAGAGGAGAAAGAAATCAAACCATTTCCTTCGGCCGTGTTCCCTCCTCTGGTGAAAAATTGTGTGCCCTCCTATGCAAATCCGTGTGCCCTAGCCTCCTCCTGTGTGCCCTCCTCCCGTGCACCTCTCCCTTCTTCTCCTCCTTCTCTCATCCTCCTCTTCCTTCCACGCTACGTGCAAATACTGTGCCCTAGCCTCCTCCCGTGCGTGAAAATACTTGTGCCCTAGCCTGCATGCGTAACCCCTGGTGTGCGACTGTGTATATAAGTGGTGCACGAGTACTCTATGCGATTTGAATTTCGTTTTTTGTTTTATGTTGTTTTATTTTCGTTTATTTATTTATTTATTGCTTTCTATATATATATATATATATATATATATATATATATATATAACAATACATTACTTCATAGGATCTTACAGCATAACAGAACCAATATTACACTTGAGATCAATGTTTTTCATTCACAAGTTCCCGAAGGCGAGTGAAGAGGATACACACTGCTCGACACTACTAAGACTCAGACTAGACTCTCTCTCAATTCCCGAATGAATAAATGAGAGGGATAGGGTCTTATTTATACATATCTTAGCAAGTTACCGGTAATCACAAACTGGCAACTGCCGGTAACCAAAGATTCCTTCAAGTGGATGGGGCAGCAATGGACTACAACTGTTATCTCGTCCCTTAGAGGCTCGGCCATATGGGGACACATACCAACTTTTAAGGAATGACTTGACAAAAGAAAATATATGAATATATCAGATCACATGATTACACTGTGGAGTTCTACAGGAACCCACGGAACTGACGGGACACCACTGTCGGCCCGTTAGACATGAATGAAAGATCTTTATTACAAATAGAGAGCACTAGGCCCATCATGCTTCCATACGGTTAATAATATTAAACTCAGCTACATAATCAAAAGATTCGTCACTGTTATATCCAAAGTGACTGCTTGGAGGAGAACTATGTTCTTTTGAAAATGGAGGAAGTCCACTGAAACATTTATAAAAAGGTGATCATTGCATAGCAGGTATTAGCTCATCTTCAGGTACGCATAATTCACCAAAATACTCATTGGTAATTTTATAAGATGGGGGTTGAGATGGCTCTGACTTTTCAAACTGAAGCTCACTTCCTAAGAATGATAAGTTAAAAACAAACCATCCTTCATAATGAGTTGCTTCTTCGATTTCTGCTCTGAACCATTGGATAAAAGCTTCTTTACTTGCTTTAAAGAAATCAGAATCTCTGGGACAGTAGGTCCAGTATAAAATGTACAACCAACTAGACCACCAAATAGGGGTATCTTTAAATGTGGAGCATTCAAATATTATCCAGCATGATCCATCATATTTAGTTTGTAACATGATCTTGCAATAATCTTCATAAGTGATGCAAGGTGTATACAACACGAAATAGACTTGTCCTTGAAATGGTCCTTCAGACATTATACCTCTAGCCACATTATGACTAAACCTGAAGTAGCTATAATAAGAATGCTGATGGTTACAAGACTGTACCCAATTATTTAAAATATTTATGCATGATGGGATGGACTTAACACTGCAAACTAAACAATCAAAACAGTAACAATATTTACAATTATTACACACTAGGATCCATTTGAATCCTGGTGGAGGAGCATCCCTTATTCTCAAGGAGGATGAAGCCATTTGATAGTTTTATCTTTATCTTTAGATGGAGCCGCTTCTCTAGTAAGCATATCAACAACAAAATTGTCTTTACCAGGCTTGTAATGGATTTCAAAGTCAAATCCGTCAAGCCACAAACTCCATCGCAAAATTCTGTTGTTTCCTTGTTCCAACAGACGTTGATTAGATAAGATTCCCTTCATATGCTTCAGATCTGTTCTTACAATAAAATGTATAGGTTTTAAGAACAATCTGAATTTCTTAATGCCATTCTTGACTGCAAGAATTTCTTTATGTGAAGAAGGGTATCTTGACTCAGTATCGCTGAAACATCCAGAAGTATATATACAAAGTTCTTCCAATTTACGACCATTGTTCTGCAATAGTACTGCTGCCCAAGTATCATTGGAGGCATCAGTTTCTAGTACCAACTGGAAGGTCATATCAGGAAGATGAAGCTTAAGGAGATTCTGGATCTTCTGTTTAATTATTTGAACAGCTTGAGTCATTTTATAATTCCATGGTAAAACTTTACTCAATCTCTTCTGAAGTATTCTGACATCTTTTGCTTGATTTTCGTAAAATTTTCGGATATAATTCAGGCAACCAAGGAATCTTTGTAGTTGTTTCTGGTCAAGAATTTCATCAGGGAATTCTGAAAGTTGTTTCAAAATATGATCTTGGAGTTCTACTTCTCCTTTGGATAGTATTAAACCAAGATACTCAATCTTTGTCTATGCCCAACAAAGCTTAGAACGACTGAGCACTAATCCATGCTTATACGAGAGGTCATATACAACCTTTAAATGTCGTACATGAGCTTTACAATCTATAGAGCAAACAAGTAAATCATCAATATATACAATTACAAAACTGAGATGTTTGAAGATGTCATCCATTCTTTTCTGGAACTCAGAAGGTGCATTATTCAAACCAAAGGGCATCACTTTCCACTGATATTGGCCATTGGGAACAACAAATGCAATTTTATACCTGTCTTTAGGGATTATCCCGATTTTCCAAAATCCACTTTTTAAATCAAATTTACTGAAAACATTACACTTTCCAATATTTGAAAACAACAGTTCTTTTGATGGTAAAGGAAACCTGATAGGGAGTAAAGCATCATTCAAACCTGTATAATTTATCACCATTCTAGGTTTTCCTCTTTTTTGTTCACTGTGTTTGTTGACATAGAAGGCAGGACAAGCCCAAGGGCTCCTACTTATCTCTATCAACTTTATTTCTAAAAGCTCTGTAATCTCCTTTTGACAGTATTCACATTCTGTGGGAGACATATGATTAGCAGAGGCTTTCTGAGGTTTAGGAGTGTAATCTTCCTTATAGGGCAGACTGACGAAATATTTTTCTCTAGTCCAAAAGGCATTTGGATAATCTGATGTGCAATCAAATTCTATCTTTTCTTTGATATCCTTTATTATTTCCATACCATGCTTTTCAGCATGACCAACAATCTTTTGGATATGTATCAGACTGCTTGCAGATTTCTCAATTTGCTGGAAAGTTTGCTTTACTGCAATTCTAGTTTCATAACTAGACTTGCTAGCTACTTTTATAGTTTTGCTCAAAACTGTCATCTGTACATAGTTATTACCTATAACAAAAGGTAAACATTTATTTACAAAATCCTGTCCTAAGAGTATATCTGCACCAGTATCATAACAGTAGAGTGTAACAGATACTTTTTCTTCCTGTATGAGTATAGGGAAATCTGGAGCAATATATTTGATTTTTATCTCAGATTTGTTGACATCTCTAAATGAGATATCTATTGACTGCCAATAATAAGATGCAATAGCTCCATGCTTAGCACAGGAATTCATTGCACCTGTATCAAGTTGTGCATCTAAAGTGTATTGCAAATATCCTTGGACTTTTATATTTATAGGGATGATCAATCTATCATCTAAGCCATTTACTTGCTTAGACTCAAATGGATAGCAGGTATTAGCTCATCTTCAGGTACACATAAGTCACCAAAATACTCACTGGTAATTTTATAATATGGGGGTTGAGATGGCTCTCACTTTTCAAACTGAAGCTCACTTCCTAAGAATGATAAGTTAAAAACAAACCATCCTTCATAATGAGTTGCTTCTTCGATTTCTGCTCTGAACCATTGGATAAAATCTTCTTTACTTGCTTTAAAGAAATCAACATCTCTGGGACAGTAGGTCCAGTATAAAATGTACAACCAACCAGACCACCAAATAGGGGTATCCTTAAATGTGGAGCATTCAAAGATTATCCAGCATGATCCATCATATTTAGTTTGTAATATGATCTTGCAATAATCTTCATAAGTGATGCAAGGTGTATACAACACGAAATAGACCTGTCCTTGAAATGGTCCTTCAGACATTATACCTCTAGCCACATTATGACTAAACCTGAAGTAGCTGTAATAAGAATGCTGATGGTTACAAGACTGTACCCAATTATTTAAAATATTTATGCATGCTGGGCTAGACTTAACACTGCAAACTAAACAATCAAAACAGTAACAATATTTACAATTATTACACACTAGGATCCATTTGAATCCTGGTGGAGGAGCATCCCTTCTGCTCAAGGAGGATGAAGCCATTTGATAGTTTTATCTTTATCTTTAGATGGAGCTTCTTCTCTAGTAAGAAGATCAGCAACACAATTGTCTTTACCAGGCTTGTAATGGATTTCAAAGTCAAATCCGTCAAGCCACAAACTCCATCGCAAAATTCTGTTGTTTCCCTGTTCCAATAGATGTTGATTAGATAACATTCCCTTCATATGCTTCAGATCTGTTCTTACAGTAAAATGTACAGGTTTTAAGAACAATCTGAATTTCTTAATGCCATTCTTGACTGCAAGAATTTCTTTATGTGAAGAAGGGTATCTTGACTCAGTATCGTTGAAACATCCAGAAGTATATATACAAAGTTCTTCCAATTTAGGA
>ML786608.1:576764-608337 GCA_009831015.1 Picea engelmannii
TTTAATTATTTGAACAGCTTGAGTCATTTTATAATTCCATGGTAAAACTTTACTCAATATCTTTTGAAGTATTCTGACATCTTTTGCTTGATTTTCGTAAAACTGTCGGATATAATTCAGGCAACCAAGGAATCTTTGTAGCTGTTTCTGGTCAAGAATTTCATCAGGGAATTCTGAAAGTTTTTTCAAAATATGATCTTGGAGTTCTACTTCTCCTTTGGATATTGTTAAACCAAGATACTCAATCTTTGTCTGTGCCCAACAAAGCTTAGAATGACTGATCACTAATCCATTCTTATATAAGAGGTCATAGACAACCTTTAAATGATGTACATGAGCTTTACAATCTATAGAGCAAACAAGTAAATCATCAATATATACAATTACAAAACTGAGATGTTTGAAGATGTCATCCATTCTTTTTTGGAACTCAAAAGGTGCATTCTTCAAACCAAAGGGCATCACTTTCCACTGATATTGGCCATTGGGAACAACAAATGCAGTTTTATACCTGTCTTTAGGGATTATCTCGATTTGCCAAAATCCACTTTTTAAATCAAATTTACTGAAAACATTACACTTCCCAATCTTTGAAAACAACAGTTCTTTGGATGGTAAAGGAAACCTGATAGGGAGTAAAACATCATTCAAAGCTCTATAATTTATCACCATTCTAGSTTTTCCTCTTTTCTGTTCACTGTGTTTGTTGACATAGAAGGCAGGACAAGCCCAAGGGCTCCTACTTATCTCTATCAACTTTCTTTCTAAAAGCTCTGTAATCTCCTTTTGACAATATTCACATTCTGTGGGAGACATATGATTAGCAGAGGCTTTCTGAGGTTTAGGAGTGTAATCTTCCTTATAGGGTAGACTGACGAAATATTTTTCTCTGGTCCAAAAGGCATTTGGATAATCTGATGCGCAATCAGATTCTATCGTTTCTTTGATATCCTTTATTATTTCCATACCATGCTTTTCAGCATGACCAGCAATCTTTTGGATACATATCAGACTGCTTGCAGATTTCTCAATTTGCTGGAAAGTTTTCTTTACTGCAATTCTAGTAGCTCTGATTCAAATGAAAGAAGATCTTCATTCTCTAACAGATCATCCTCAACCTCCTCTTCTTTTGCTAAAACACCTGTATATACACCAATTTTAAATAGATCTGCTCTAGATAATCATTTACTTACCCATCAAAAAGGTTCAAAGAATTGCTATTTCTGCAAAAAACACATCCCTACTCAAGAGAAAACTTCTAAACCCTCTGAAAATATAAACATGTCCCATGTTCCATCCTCTCCTAAGAATTTTAGGACATTCCAGTAAAAAATAGAGCACAATGGCCAACATGTTAACTGTTCTGAATGTCAAGAACTAGCCATCCCTATGCTAAAAATGATAAATGCTCCTTTGCCAAGGAGTGACAGGGATAAAAAGTCAAGCCTAGCCCAGAGAAATCTTGGACCAGGGAATCACATTCCTACGTTCATAAATGATATGGTAGCTGACTTAGACTTTGTAAAGTTTAGAAAAGCAGATGCAGAACCACCTCAAGATATTGTGAGACTACAAAATTATGAAAAATATCAGTCAGTTTGTCTTGCACAGAACATTAATGATATAGCGCAAGATTTACTATAGACTAAGACCCATATGAATGGTTTGCATTCTGAAATTGATTCCTTAGAAAATAATCAGGATCAAATGAAGTCTCAACTTGAAAAGATTCTTGAGAAATTAGAAATAATTCAAACTGCGGTCTTTAGTTTGAAAGATTCTTTTGAGGAAGAGAATAAAACTCCTTCCCCTCTTAAAATTGAAGATATTGAAAGAACTGACTCTTTAAAATGGTTTGGTTCTTCAAGTTCTAAAGAAGAACAAAAACAACTAACTCTCAAACAGCTAGCCAAAGAAGTCCCAAACCCAGCCTTAACAAGAATTGTTGAAGTATTGAATATTGCTGTAGAAAAATAGAGTTAGTCAAAAAGCAATCTTTTGCATTAGAAGATGATATAAAAATATCATCACCAGCTAGACCCTCATTAGTTCCGTTTATCAAAGCTATTGATGAAGCTGAAAGTTCTACAGCAAATGCACCCAGATCATCACATGATGATGCCGATGGAAATGCTTACCAATCTGCTTGGGAAAAGTGGTGCAATGCTAAATATGGTTCATCCAAAAGAGTCCCCTTTGACCCTGCTAATTCTGGAGAACATCCTTCACTCTCACGAGAGAATATAGAATCTGCCCCTATCACAAATTTCAATTGCAGATCCAAAAATGAAATGATGATGATAATCCAGAAATGGCAAGCCTGGGAAAGGACCCAGAAAATGCTATTTAAAGATAAAGTATCTTGGAGCGATCTAGCTTTAAGATTGACTTGGGGATTTACTGGAAATTTAGGACTCTGGTGGGAAAGAGTTCGCCAAGAAGACAAGATAATAATATTGAATAATAATGCACCAATCGAAGAGCTTGTTACAACAGTAGTGCATGAATTCTATGGAAGTATAAAAATTGATGCTAATCATTTTGATGATTTATTTATGAATCAACAATTATGTCATATATCTCATCTCCCAGAATTCCTCTGTACTATGCAAGATATATTGTATAAAGTACCTGATCCAGACAATGTAGCATATCTAGGAAAGTATTTATCTGCTATGCCTGGAAAAATACTTGACCTAGTTAGAGAAAGATTTGAAGAAATGGATATTGATATATCACAATTATCTCTAGCAGGATTGCATGAGCATATTGTTCTGGCTCTGCAGAAAGAATGTCTTCGAAAGAAGACTAATAAATCAACCAAGAAACAATTAGGTTTTGATTCTTCTGTCTATGATACGTTTGCAGAAACATATCACTTTGCTTGTAAGCAAAAGAATAAAAGAAAGGACTCCTGTAAAAAGGATTGTGGTTGTTTTAAATGCAAATCGAGATCTAAAGGATTTTCTAAGAAATATCCTAAACAATTTAATAGAAACAGTCATTCCAGAAAGAAAGCCTACTTTAAACGTTGGCCACAGAATTATAAAGCCAAGCAGTCATCCTGCTTTATCTGCAAAAATCCTGGCCACTGGGCTCCTCAGTGTCCTCTGTAGTCTAAGACTAAATTCCAAAATAAAATTATGGATCTATTCCAGTCTGTCTATGATCCGTCCGAATGGGAATTAGTTGATAACCGTTCAGATGGTGAATACTTATCCCTCACTAAGGATAGTGACTCATTTCTAGAAGACAATCACTACAACCAAGATTCTGATGCTGAATCAGAACTCTCCCAGCTAGATGAAACCTTACATTTTCTTGACATAAAAATGATGACACCCTACATAGACCTCCCTGCCCTTCTCAAACAGAGGTCTGATCTCCAAGCCAAATTGTCCGTTCTTACTCCTGGACAATTCCAGCTCTCCAGACGCTATGCTTCTCAGATTGCTCAAATCTCTGCCCAAATTGATAAGATCCCGCAGCCAAGCGTGGTGAATATCCACAATTATACCCCTACAGATGCTGATTTTATCCCAGCACAAAGAAAAGAGTCTAGAGCAAAAAGTATTGTTAAGTTTTCAGAACCTATTCAGGAAACTCTACCAGAGGATGAATCCTTAGACAATATTATTTTCCACCTTGAAGAATCAATCAAAGAAAAAGAAGCATTAATTGTTGATTTATGGAAAAGTTTAAAGTTGGAGAAATAAGAATTGAACTTTCTCAAGATGAAACGAGATGAACAATTAGAAAGAGAAATTTTCAATGAAGGTAACGAAATTGAACCATTTGAGTCTAAGCAAGTAAATGGCTTAGATGATAGATTGGTCATTCCTGTAAATATAAAAGTCCAAGGATATCTGCAATACACTTTAGATGCACAACTTGATATAGGTGCAATGAATTCTTGTGCTAAGCATGGAGCTATTCCATATTATTATTGGCAGTCAATAGATATCTCATTTAGAGTTGTCAACAAATATGAGATAAAAATCAAATATATTGCTCCAGATTTCTCTTTACTCATACAGGAAGAAAAAGTATCTGTTACACTCTACTGTTATGATACTGGTGCAGATATACTCTTAGGATAGGATTTTGTAAATAAATGTTTACCTTTTGTTATAGATAATAACTATGTACAGATGACAGTTTTGGGCAAAACTATAAAAGTACCTAGCAAGTCTAGTTACGAAACTAGAATCGCAGTAAAACAAACTTTCCAGCAAATTGAGAAATCTGCAAGCAGTCTGATACATATCCAAAAGATTGTTGGTCATGCTGAAAAGCATGGTATGGAAATAATAAAGGATATCAAAGAAAAGATAGAATCTGATTGCACATCAGATTATCCAAATGCCTTTTGGACCAGAGAAAAATATTTCGTCAGTCTTCCCTATAAGGAAGATTACACTCCTAAACCTCAGAAAGCCTCTTCTAATCATATGTCTCCCACAGAATGTGAATATTGTCAAAAGGAGATTACAGAGCTTTTAGAAAGAAAGTTGATAGAGATAAGTAGGAGCCCTTGCGCTTGTCCTGCCTTCTATGTCAACAAACACAGTGAACAGAAAAGAGGAAAACCTAGAATGGTGATAAATTATAGAGCTTTGAATGATGCTTTACTCCCTATCAGGTTTCCTTTACCATCCAAAGAACTGTTGTTTTCAAAGATTGGGAAGTGTAATGTTTTCAGTAAATTTGATTTCAAAAGTGGATTTTGGCAAATCGGGATAATCCCTAAAGACAGGTATAAAACTACATTTGTTGTTCCCAATGGCCAATATCAGTGGAAAGTGATGCCCTTTGGTTTGAAGAATGCACCTTCTGAGTTCCAGAAAAGAATGGATGACATCTTCAAACATCTCAGTTTTGTAATTGTATATATTGATGATTTACTTGTTTGCTCTATAGATTGTAAAGCTCATGTACAACATTTAAAGTATGTCTATGACCTCTTGTATAAGCATGGATTAGTGCTCAGTCGTTCTAAGCTTTGTTGGGCACAGACAAAGATTGAATATATTGGTTTAATACTATCCAAAGGAGAAGTAGAAATCCAAGATCATACTTCGAAAAAACTTTCAGAATTCCCTGATGAAATTCTTGACCAGAAACAACTACAAAGATTCCTTGGTTGCCTGAATTATATTCGACAGTTTTATGAAAATCAAGCAAAAGATGTCAGAATACTTTAGAAGAGATTGAGTAAAGTTTTACCATGGAATTATAAAATGACTCAAGCTGTTCAAATAATTAAACAGAAGATCCAGAATCTCCCTAAGCTTCATCTTCCTGATATGACCTTCGAGTTGGTACTAGAAACTGATGCCTCCAATGATACTTGGGCAGCAATACTATTGCAGAAAAATGGTCCTAAATTGGAAAAAAATTGTATATATACTTCTGGATGTTTCAGCGATACTGAGTCAAGATACCCTTCTTCACATAAAGAAATTCTTGTAGTCAAGAATGGCATTAAGAAATTCAGATTGTTCTTAAAACCTGTACATTTTATTGTAAGAACAAATCTGAAGCATATGAAGGGAATGTTATCTAATCAACGTCTGTTGGAACAGGGAAACAATAGAATTTTGCGATGGAGTTTGTGGCTTGACGGATTTGACCTTGAAATCCATTACAAGCCTGGTAAAGACAACTGTGTTGTTGATCTGCTTACTAGAGAAGCAACTCCATCTAAAGATAAAGATAAAACTATCAAATGGCTTCATCCTCTTTGAGCATAAGGGATGTTCCTCCACCAGGATTCAAATGGATCCTAGTGTGTAATAATTGTAAATATTGTTACTGTTTTGATTGTTTAGTTTGTAGTGTTAAGTCAAGCCCAGCATGCATAAATATTTTAAATAATTGGGTGCAGTCTTGTAACCATCAGCATTCTTATTACAGCTACTTCAGGTTTAGTCATAATGTGGCTAGAGGTATAATGTCTGAAGGACCATTTCAAGGACAAGTCTATTTCGTGTTGTATACACCTTGCATCACTTATGAAGATTATTGCAAGATCATGTTAAAAATTAAATATGATGGATCATGCTGGATAATCTTTGAATGCTCCACATTTAAAGATACCCCTATTTGGTGGTCTGGTTGGTTGTACATTTTATACTGGACCTACTGTCCCAGAGATGTTGATTTATTTAAAGCAAGTAAAGAAGCTTTTATCCAATGGTTCAGAGAAGAAATCGAAGAAGCAGCTCATTATGAAGGATGGTTTGTTTTTAACTTACCATTCTTAGGAAGTGAGCTTCAGTTTGAAAAGTCAGAGCCATCTCAACCCCCATCTTATAAAATTACCAGTGAGTATTTTGGTGACTTATGCGTACCTGAAGATGAGCTAATACCTGCTATGCAAGGATCACATTTTTATAAATGTTTCAGCGGACTTCCTCCATTTTCAAAAGAACATAGTTCTCCTCCAAGCAGTCACTTTGGATATGACAGTGACGAATCTTTTGATTCTATAGCTGAGTTTAATATTATTAACCGTATGGAAGCATGATGGGCCTAGTGCTCTCTATTTGCAATAAAGATCTTTCATTCATGTCTAACGGGCCGACAGTGGTGTCCCGTCAGTTCCGTGGGTTCCTATAGAACTCCACAGTGTAATCATGTGATATGATATATTCCTATATTTTCTTTTGTCAAGTCATTCCGTAAAAGTTGGTATGGGTCCCCATATGGCCGAGCCTCTAAGGGACGAGATAACAGCTGTAGTCCACAACTGCCCCATCCACTTGAAGGAATCTTGGTTACCGACAATTGTCAGTTTGTGATTACCAGTAACTTGCTAAGATATGTATAAATAAGACCCTATCCCTCTCATTTATTCATTTGAGAATTGAGAGAGAGTCTAGTCTGAGTCTTAGTAGTGTCGAGCAGTGTGTATCCTCTTCACTCGCCTTCAGGAACTTGTGAATGAAAAAAACTGATCTCAAGTGTAATATTGGTTCTGTTATGCTGTAAGATCCTATGAAGTAAAGTATCTTACAGCATAACAGAACCAATATTACACTTGAGATCAGTTTTTTTCATTCACAAGTTCTCGAAGCCGAGTGAAGAGGATACACACTACTCGACACTACTAAGACTCAGACTAGACTCTCTCTCAATTCCCGAATGAATAAATGAGAGGGATAGGGTCTTATTTATACATATCTTAGCAAGTTACCGGTAATCACAAACTGACAACTGCCAGTAACCAAATATTCCTTCAAGTGGATGGGGCAATTGTGGACTACAGCTGTTATCTCATCCCTTAGAGGCTCGGCCATATGGGGACCCATACCAACTTTTACGGAATGACTTGACAAAAGAAAATATATGAATATATCAGATCACATGATTACACTGTGGAGTTCTACAGGAACCCACGGAACTAACGGGACACCACTGTCGGCCCGTTAGACATGAATGAAAGATCTTTATTACAAATAGAGAGAACTAGGCCCATCATGCTTCCATACGGTTAATAATATTAAACTCAGCTATAGAATCAAAAGATTCGTCACTATTATATCCAAAGTGACTGCTTGGAGGAGAACTATGTTCTTTTGAAAATGGAGGAAGTCCCCTGAAACATTTATAAAAAGGTGATCCTTGCATAGCAGGTATTAGCTCATCTTCAGGTACGCATAAGTCACCAAAATACTCACTGGTAATTTTATAAGATGGGGGTTGATATGGCTCTGAATTTTCAAACTGAAGCTCACTTCCTAAGAATGACAATTTAAAAACAAACCATCCTTCATAATGAGTTGCTTCTTCGATTTCTACTCTGAACCATTGGATAAAAGCTTCTTTACTTGCTTTAAAGAAATCAGCATCTATGGGACAGTAGGTCCAGTATAAAATGTACAACCAACTAGACCACCAAATAGGGGTATCTTTAAATGTGGAGCATTCAAAGATTATCAAGCATGATCCATCGTATTTAGTTTGTAACATGATCTTGCAATAATCTTCATAAGTGATGCAAGGTGTATATAGCACGAAATAGACCTGTCCTTGAAATGGTCCTTCAGACATTATACCTCTAGCCACATTATGAATAAACCTGAAGTAGTTGTAATAAGAATGTTGATGGTTACAACACTGTACCCAATTATTTAAAATATTTATGCATGATGGGTTGGACTTAACACTGCAAACTAAACAATCAAAACAGTAACAATATTTACAATTATTACACACTAGGATCCATTTGAATCCTGGTGGAGGAGCATCCCTTATGCTCAAGGAGGATGAAGCCATTTGATAGTTTTATCTTTATCTTTAGATGGAGCTGCTTCTCTAGTAAGCAGATCAGCAACACAGTTGTCTTTACCAGGCTTGTAATGGATTTCAAAGTCAAATCCGTCAAGCCACAAACTCCATCGCAGAATTCTATTGTTTCCCTGTTCCAATAGACGTTGATTAGATAACATTCCCTTCATATGCTTCAGATCTGTTCTTACAATAAAATGTACAGGTTTTAAGAACAATCTGAATTTCTTAATGCCATTCTTGACTGCAAGAATTTCTTTATGTGAAGAAGGGTATCTTGACTCAGTATCGTTGAAACATCCAGAAGTATATATACAAAGTTCTTCCAATTTAGGACCATTTTTCTGCAATAGTACTGCTGCCCAAGTATCATTGGAGGCATCAGTTTCTAGTACCAACTGGAAGGTCATATCAGGAAGATGAAGCTTAGGGAGATTCTGGATCTTCTGTTTAATTATTTGAACAGCTTGAGTCATTTTATAATTCCATGGTAAAACTTTACTAAATCTCTTCTGAAGTATTCTGACATCTTTTGCTTGATTTTCGTAAAACTGTAGGATATAATTCAGGCAACCAAGGAATCTTTGTAGCTGTTTCTGGTCAAGAATTTCATCAGGGAATTCTTAAAGTTTTTTCAAAATATGATCTTGGAGTTCTACTTCTCCTTTGGATAGTATTAAACCAAGATACTCAATCTTTGTCTGTGCCCAACAAAGCTTAGAACGACTGAGCACTAATCCATGCTTATACAATAGGTCATAGACAACCTTTAAATGTTGTACATGAGCTTTACAATCTATAGAGCAGACAAGTAAATCATCAATATATACAATTACAAAACTGGGATGTTTGAAGATGTCATCCATTCTTTTCTGGAACTTAGAAGGTGCATTCTTCAAACCAAAGGGCATAACTTTCCACTAATATTGGCCATTGGGAACAACAAATGCAGTTTTATACCTGTCTTTAGGCATTATCCCGATTTCCCAAAATCCACTTTTTAAATCAAATTTACTGAAAACATTACACTTTCCAATCTTTGAAAACAACATTTCTTTGGATGGTAAAGGAAACCTGATAGGGAGTAAAGAATCATTCAAAGCTCTATAATTTATCACCATTCTAGGTTTTCCTCTTTTCTGTTCACTGTGTTTGTTGACATGGAAAGCAGAACAAGCCCAAGGGCTCCTACTTATCTCTATCAACTTTCTTTCTAAAATCTCTGTAATCTCCTTTTGATAATATTCACATTCTGTGGGAGACATATGATTAGCAGAGGCGTTCTGAGTTTTAGGAGTGTAATCTTCCTTATAGGGCAGACTGACGAAATATTTTTCTCTGGTCCAAAAGGCATTTGGATAATCTGATGTGCAATCAGATTCTATCTTTCCTTTGATATCCTTTATTATTTCCATACCATGCTTTTCAGCATGACCAACAATCTTTTGGATATGTATCAGACTGCTTGCAGATTTCTCAATTTGCTGGAAAGTTTGCTTTACTGCAATTCTAGTTTCGTAACTAGACTTGCTAGGTACTTTTATAGTTTTTCCCAAAACTGTCATCTATACATAGTTATTACCTATAACAAAAGGTAAACATTTATTTACAAAATCCTGTCCTAAGAGTATATCTGTACCAGTACCATAACAGTAGAGTGTAACATATACGTTTTCTTCCTGTATGAGTATAGGGAAATCTGGAGCAATATATTTGATTTTTATCTCATATTTGTTGACAGCTCTAAATGAGATATCTATTGACTGCCAATAATAAGATGGAATAGATACATGCTTAGCACAGGAATTCATTACACCTATATCAAGTTGTGCATCTAAAGTGTATTGCAGATATCCTTGGACTTTTATATTTACAGGGATGACCAATCTATCATCTAAGCCATTTACTTGCTTAGACTCAAATGGTTCAATTTCGTTACCTTCATTGAACATTTCTCTTTCTAATTGTTCATCTCGTTTCATCTTGAGAGAGTTCAATTCTTCTTTCTCTAGCTTTAAACTTTTCCATAAATCAGCAACTAATGCTTCTTTTTCTTTGATTGATTCTTCAAGGTGGAAAATAGTATTGTGTAAGGATTCATCCTCTGGTAGAGTTTCCTGAATAGGTTTTGAAAACTTAACAATACCTTTTTCTCTAGACTCTTTTCTTTGTGCTGGGGTAAAATCAGCATCTGTAGGGGTATAATTGTGGATATTCACCACACTTGGCTGCTGGATCTTATCAATTTGGGCAGAGAGTTGAGTAATCTGAGAAGCATAGCATCTGGAGAGATGGAATTGTCCAGGAGTAAGAACGGACAATTTGGCTTGGAGATCAGACCTCTGTTTGAGAAGGGCAGGGAGGTCTATGTAGGGTGTCATCATGTTTATGTCAAGAAAATGTAAGGTTTCATCTAGCTGGGAGAGTTCTGATTCAGCATCAGAATCTTGGTTGTAGTGATTATCTTCTGGAAATGAGTCACTATCCTCAGTGAGGGATAGGTATTCTCCATCTGAACGGTTATCAACTAATTCCCATTCGGACGGATCATAGCCAGATTGGAATAGATCCATATTTTTTTTTTGTAATTTAGTCTTAGACCGCAGAGGACACTGAGGAGCCGAGTGGCCAGGCTTTTTGCAAATAAAGCAGGATGACTGGTTGGCTTTATAATTCTGTCGCCGGCGTTTAAAGTAGGCTTTTTTTCTAGAATGACTGTTTCTATTAAATCGTTTAGGATGTTTCTTAGAAAATCCTTTAGATCTCGATTTGCATTTAAAACAACCATAATCCTTTTTATAGGAGTCCTTTCTTTTATTCTTTTGCTTACAACCAAAGTGATATGTTTCTGCAAACATATCACAGACAGAATAATCAAAACCTAATTGTTTCTTGATTGATTTATTAGTCTTCTTTCGAAGACATTCTTTCTGCAGAGCCATAACAATATGCTCATGCAATCCTGCTAGAGATAATTGTGATATATCAATATCCATTTCTTCAAATCTATCTCTAACTAGGTCGGGTATTTTTCCAGGCATAGCAGATAAATACTTTTGTAGATATGCTACATTGTCTGGATCAGGTACTTTATACAATATATCTTGCATAGTACAGAGGAATTCTGGGAGCTGAGATATATGACATAATTTTTTATTCATAAATAATTCAGCAAAATGATTAGCATCAATTTTTATACTGCCATAGAATTCATGCACTACTGCTATAACAAGCTCTTCGATTGGTGCATTGTTATTCAATATTCTTAGCTTGTCTTCTTGATGAACTCTTTCCCACCAGAGTCCTAGATTTCTAGTAAATCCCCAAGTCAATCTTAAATCTAGATCGCTCCAAGATACTTTATCTTTAAATAGCATTTTCTGGGTCCTTGCCCAGGCTTGCCATTTTTGGATTATCATCATCATTTCATTTTTGGATCTGCAATTGAAATTTGTGATAGGGGCAGATTCTATATTCTCTCGTGAGAGTGAAGGATGTTCTCCAGAACTAGTAGGGTCAAAGGGGACTCTTTTGGATGAACCATATTTAGCATTGCACCACTTTTCCCAAGCATATTGGTAAGCATTTCCACCTCCATCATCATGTGATGATATGGGTGCATTTGTTGTAGAACTTTCAGCTTCATCAATAGCTTTGATAAACGGAACTAATGAGGGTCTAGCTGGTGATGCTCTTTTTATATCATCTTATAATGCAGAAGATTGCTTTTTGACTAACTCTATTTTTTCTACAGCAATTTCCAGTACTTCAACAATTCTTGCTAAGGCTGGGTTTGGGACTTCTTTGGCTAGTTGTTTGAGAGTTAGTTGTTTTTGTTATTCTTTAGAACTTGAAGAACCAAACCATTTGAAAGAGTCAGTTCTTTCAATATCTTCAATTTTAAGAGGGGAAGGAGTTTTATTCTCTTCCTCAAAAGAATCTTTCAAACTAAAGACCGCAGTTTGAATTATTTCTAATTTCTCAAGAATCTTTTCAAGTTGAGACTTCATTTGATCCTGATTATTTTCTAAGGAATCAATTTCAGAATACAAACCATTCATATGGGTCTTAGTCTGTAGTAAATCTTGCGCTATATCATTAATTTTCTTTGCAAGACAAACTGACTGATAGTTTGCATAATTTTGTAGTCTCACAATATCTTGAGGTGGTTCTGCATCTGCTTTTCCAAACTTTACAAAGTCTAAGTCAGCTACCATATCATTTTTGAACGTAGGAATGTGATTCCTTGGTCCAAGATTTCTCTGGGGTAGGCTTGACTTTTTATCCCTATCACTCCTTGGCAAAGGAGCATTTATCATTTTTAGCATAGGGATGGCTAGTTCTTGACATTCAGAACAGTTAGCATGTTGGCCATTGTGTTCTATTTTTGACTGGAATGTCCTAAAATTCTTAGGAGCAGATGGAACATGGGACATGTTTATATTTTCAGAGGGTTTAGAAGTTTTCTCTTGAGTAGGGATGTGTTTTTTGCAGAAATAACAATGCTTTGAGCATTTTTGATGGGTAACTAAATGATTATCTAGAGCAGATCTATTTAAAACTGGTGTATATACAGGTGTTTTAGCAAAAGAAGAGGAGGTTGAGGATGATCTGTTAGAGAATGAAGATCTTCTTTGAGTTGAATCAGAGCTACTAGTTGAAAGAGAGGACAGTTGCCTATCTAAGTCTTGATTTCTTGTGCTCTGGGATCTTCCTATTCTTAAGACGTTTCTTCCAGATGAATTTTGTTCTATTCTTAATTCTCTAGCCGTGGGAGGCGATATCTTGGAAGAGATGGGTTCATATTCTGCAGACCATTCTTCAATAGCAGTAAGTTTAGAAAAACCTAAAGTGAGAGGGGAAACATTGCTGGGACCAACCACCACGCTTTCATTGATAGCGCGCTGCAGTAATTTGGGATTAAGTGCAGGCATAGTTGTGGAAACGAAACGAAGACATGTAGTGGTATGAAGCTGGGAAATTTCAAAAGATTCAGCCATATTAAAGCCAGAAAATTGTACATAGGCTTGCAGGAGAGTATTGATGTAGGGATCTATAAGAGAAACTTGATATCTGGGAAGGGATGATGACCAAACCGGTCCATTATGCAAGGGAGCTTGGAATCCTGATATTAAAGCGTTAGAGAAGGTATTATGCCTAGAGTCAATAATATAGTTTAGTACAGAAGTATCTAAACCAGGCCTGACTAAAGGATTGATTCCAAACTGAATAAGTCCCAGACGGACATATTTATATCCATGTTCCAATAGACGTTGATTAGATAACATTCCCTTCATATGCTTCAGATCTGTTCTTACAATAAAATGTAAAGGTTGTAAGAACAATCTGAATTTCTTAATGCCATTCTTGACTGCAAGAATTTCTTTATGTGAAGAAGGGTATCTTGACTCAGTATCGCTGAAACATCCAGAAGTATATATACAAAGTTCTTCCAATTTAGGACCATTTTTCTGCAATAGTACTGCTACCCAAGTATCATTGGAGGCATCAGTTTTTAGTACCAACTGGAAGGTCATATCAGGAAGATGAAGCTTAGGGAGATTCTGGATCTTCTGTTTAATTATTTGAACAGCTTGAGTCATTTTATAATTCCATGGTAAAACTTTACTCAATCTCTTCTAAAGTATTCTGACATCTTTTGCTTGAGTTTCGTAAAACTGTTAGATATAATTCAGGCAACCAAGGAATCTTTGTAGCTGTTTCTGGTCAAGAATTTCATCAGGGAATTCTGAAAGTTTTTTCAAAATATGATCTTGGAGTTCTACTTCTCCTTTGGATAGTATTAAACCAAGATACTCAATCTTTGTCTGTGCCCAACAAAGCTTAGAACGACTGAGCACTAATCCATGCTTATACAAGAGGTCATAGACAACCTTTAAATGTTGTACATGAGCTTTACAATCTATAGAGAAAACAAGTAAATCATCAATATATACAATTACAAAACTGAGATGTTTGAAGATGTCATCCATTCTTTTCTGGAACTCATAAGATGCATTCTTCAAACCAAAGGGCATCACTTTCCACTAATATTGACCATTGGGAAAAACAAATGCAGTTTTATACCTGTCTTTAGGGATTATCCCGATTTGCCAAAATCCACTTTTTAAATCAAATTTACTGAAAACATTACACTTCCCAATCTTTGAAAACAACAGTTCTTTGGATGGTAAAGGAAACCTGATAGGGAGTAAAACATCATTCAAAGCTCTATAATTTATCACCATTCTAGSTTTTCCTCTTTTCTGTTCACTGTGTTTGTTGACATAGAAGGCAGGACAAGCCCAAGGGCTCCTACTTATCTCTATCAACTTTCTTTCTAAAAKCTCTGTAATCTCCTTTTGACAATATTCACATTYTGTRGGAGACATATGATTAGCAGAGGCTTTCTAAGGTTTAGAAGTGTAATCTTCCTTATAGGGCAGACTGACGAAATATTTCTGAGGTTTAGGAGTGTAATCTTCCTTATMGGGYAGACTGAYGAAATATTTTTCTCTGGTCCAAAAGGCATTTGGATAATCTGATGTGCAATCAGATTCTATCTTTTCTTTGATATCCTTTATTATTTCCATACCATGCTTTTCAGCATGACCAACAATCTTTTGGATATGTATCAGACTGCTTGCAGATTTCTCAATTTGTTGGAAAGTTTGCTTTACTGCAATTCTAGTTTCGTAACTAGACTTGCTAGGTACTTTTATAGTTTTGCCAAAAACTGTCATCTGTAGATAGTTATTATCTATAACAAAAGGTAAACATTTATTTACAAAATCTCATCCTAAGAGTATATCTGCACCAATATCATAACAGTAGAGTGTAACAGATACTTTTTCTTCCTGTATGAGTATAGGGAAATCTGGAGCAATATATTTGATTTTTATCTCAGATTTGTTGACAGCTCTAAATGAGATATCTATTGACTGCCAATAATAATATGGAATAGCTCCATGCTTAGCACAGGAATTCATTTCACCTGTATCAAGTTGTGCATATAAAGTGTATTGCAGATATCTTTGGACTTTTATATTTATAGGGATGACCAATCTATCATCTAAGCCATTTACTTGCTTAGACTCAAATGGTTCAATTTCGTTACCTTCATTGAACATTTCTCTTTCTAATTGTTCATCTCGTTTCATCTTGAGAAAGTTCAATTCTTCTTTCTCCAGCTTTAAACTTTTCCATAAATCAACAACTAATGCTTCTTTTTCTTTGATTGATTCTTCAAAGAAAATAGTATTGTCTAAGGATTCATCCTCTGGTAGTGTTTCCTGAATAGGTTCTGAAAACTTAACAATACTCTTTGCTCTAGACTCTTTTCTTTGTGCTGGGATAAAATCATCATTGACTCTTTTCTTTAAACTTAACTAAGGTGGAAAATAGTATTGTCTAAGGATTCATCCTCTGGTAGTGTTTCCTGAATAGGTTCTAAAAACTTAACAATACTCTTTGCTCTAGACTCTTTTCTTTGTGCTGGGATAAAATCATCATCTGTAGGGGTATAATTGTGGATATTCACCATGTTTGGCTGTTGGATCTTATCAATTTGGGCAGAGAGTTGAGCAATCTGAGAAGCATAGCATCTGGAGAGCTGGAATTGTCCAGGAGTAAGAACGGACAATTTGTCTTGGAGATCAGACCTCTGTTTGAGAAGGGCAGGGAGGTATATGTAGGGTGTCATCATTTTTATGTCAAGAAAATGTAAGGTTTCATCTAGATGGGAGAGTTCTGATTCAACATCAGAATCTTGGTTGTAGTGATTGTCTTCTGGAAATGAGTCACTATCCTTAGTGAGGGATAGGTATTCACCATCTGAATGGTTATCAACTAATTCCCATTCAGACGGATCATAGCCAGACTGGAATAGATCCATAATTTTTTTTTGGAATTTAGTCTTAGACCGCAGAGGACACTGAGGATCCCAGTGGCCAGGCTTTTTGCAGATAAAGCAGGATGACTGCTTGGCTTTATAATTCTGTGGCCGACGTTTAAAGTAGGCTTTCTTTCTAGAATGACTATTTCTATTAAATCATTTAGGATATTTCTTAGAAAATCCTTTAGATCTAGATTTGCATTTAAAACAGCCACAATCCTTTTTACAGGAGTCCTTTTTTTTTTTTACAACTATCTTCTTTGTATTAATCAACTGATCTTTCAAATTACAGTAATATTCATGACAACATGCATTACAGACTTATAACATAAGCTATAACTGCACAGAAAAGCAGGGCTTTTAATCTTAGTTCTCTCCTGAAAGAGAAAAAGATAGGCTCCTGGCTGACTGCTCAGGCAGAAACTAGCTTTACACAACACTTCTGGCTCTGATACCAAGTGTAATATTGGTTCTGTTATGATGTAAGATCCTATGAAGTAAAGTATTAGTATCATAGCTAGAAGTGTTGTGTCAAGCTAGTTTCTTCCTGAGCAATTGGCCAGGAGCCTATATTTTTCTCTTTCAAGAGAGAACTAAGATTAAAAGCCCTGCTTTTCTGTGCAATTATAGCTTATGTTATAAGTCTTTAATGCATGCTGTCATGCATATTACTGTAATTTGAAAGATCAGTTGATTAATACAAAGAAGATTGTTGTAAAGTGATTCTACTTTGATACGATCCTTGTGTCTGAAGTATATGATTGTGAGAAGTGCAAATATCCAGTATTAAGTGAAGTGATCTGCTTAACTGTGGTCTCCAGCAGTTGCTGTAGGATACGTAAGACAGCCATTGAAGCCGAAGAAAGGCGTGGAGTGCTGCAGAGTCTTTTTCCCATAGTAAGTCAGATCTTACCATTTAATACATTTGCTTTCCTACAATACTGTAAGTATACTGTCAGAAGTTGTAGTAGTTACAAATGGCTTCACAGAATGACAAGTCTTGTTATGATTTATCTGCTGATGTTAAATATAAAACCTCTAAGTGGTATAAGCATTTCCTCAGTCAGTCTTCCTCCTCTAAATCTCTATATAATACTAGATTGACAGCTCAGGAATATGAGCCTGATGTTAATTGGAGAATGCCTGAGACCGAACCTTCAAAGATTTATGATTTACCTATATTTAAGTTTCGTGCTACTACACTCATCCGTTATTGTTCACATAATGTGCCACTCTCTCTTGGTTAATCCGTTTACCAGATTCCTCTTATTCAGCAAGCTGATATTGATTGGGGATTAGAACATGGATATAAATATGTCCATCTGGGACTTATTCAGTTTGGAATCAATCCTTTAGTCAGGCCTGGTTTAGATACTTCTGTACTAAACTGTATTATTGACTCTAGGCATAATACCTTCTCTGACGCTTTAATATCAGGATTCCAAGATCCCTTTCATAATGGACCGGTTTGGTCATCATCCCTTCCCAAATATCAAGTTTCTCTTACAGATCCCTACATCAATACTCTCCTACAAGCCTATGTACAGTTTTCTGGCTTTAATATGGCTGAATCTTCTGAAATTGCCCAGCTTCATACCACTACATGTCTTCGTTTTGTTTCCACAACTATGCCTACACTTAATCCCAAATTACTGCAGCGCGCTACCAATGAAAGCGTGGTGGTTGGTCCCGGCAATGTTTCCCCTCTCACTTTAGGTTTTGCTAAACTTACTGTTGTTGAAGAATGGTCTGCAGAATATGAACCCATCTCTTCCAAGATATCGCCTCCCACAGCTAGAGAATTAAGAATAGAACAAAATTCATCTAGAAGAAATGTCTTAAGAATAGGAAAATCCCAGAGCACAAGAAATCAAGACTTGGAAAGGCAACTGTCCTCTCTTTCAACTAGTAGCTCTGATTCAAATCAAAGAAGATCTTCATTCTCTAACAAATCATCCTCAACCTCCTCTTCTTTTGCTAAAACACCTGTATATACACCAGTTTTAAATAGATCTGTTCTAGATAATCATTTACTTACCCATCAAAAAGGTTCAAAGAATTGCTATTTCTGCAAAAAACACATCCCTACTCAAGAGAAAACTTCTAAACCCTCTGAAAATATAAACATGTCCCATGTTCCATCTGCTCCTAAGAATTTGAGGACATTCCAGTAAAAAATAGAACACAATGGCCAACATGCTAACTGTTCTGAATGTCAAGAACTAGCCATCCCTATGCTAAAAATGGTAAATGCTCCTTTGCCAAGGAGTGACAGGGATAAACAATCAAGACTACCCTAGAGAAATCTTGGACCAGGGAATCACATTCCTACGTTCAAAAATGATATGGTAGCTGACTTAGACTTTGTAAAGTTTAGAAAAGCAGATGCAGAACCACCTCAAGATATTGTGAGACTACAAAATTATGCAAACTATCAGTCAGTTTGTCTTGCACAGAACATTGATGATATAGCGCAAGATTTACTACAGACTAAGACCCATATGAATGGTTTTCATTCTAAAATTGATTCCTTAGAAAATAATCAAGATCAAATGAAGTCTCAACTTGAAAAGATTCTTGAGAAATTAGAAATAATTCAAACTGTGGTGTTTAGTTTGAAAGATTCTTTTGAGGAAGAGAATAAAACTCCTTCCCCTCTTAAAATTGAAGATATTTAAAGAAATGCCTCTTTCAAATGGTTTGGTTCTTCAAGTTCTAAAGAAGAATAAAAACAACTAACTCTCAAACAGCTAGCCAAAGAAGTCCCAAACCCAGACTTAGCAAGAATTGCTGAAGTACTGGAAATTGCTATAGAAAAAATAGAGTTAGTCAAAAAGCAATATTCTGCATTAGAAGATGATATAAAAAGAGCATCACCAACTAGACCCTCATTAGTTTCATTTATCAAATCTATTGATGAAGCTGAAAGTTCTACAACAAATGCACCCATATCATCACATGATGATGCCGGTGGAAATGCTTACCAATCTGCTTGGGAAAAGTGGTGCAATGCTAAATATGGTTCATCCAAAAGAGTCCCCTTTGACCCTACTAATTCTGGAGAACATCCTTCAATCTCACGAGAGAATATAGAATCTGCCCCTATCACAAGTTTCAATTGCAGATCCAAAAATGAAATGATGATGATAATCCAGAAATGGCAAGCCTGGGCAAGGACCCAGAAAATGCTATTTAAAGATAAAGTATCTTGGAGCGATCTAGATTTAAGATTGAGTTGGGGATTTACTGGAAATATAGGACTCTGGTGGGAAAGAGTTCGCCAAGAAGACAAGCTAAGAATATTGAATAACAATGCACCGATCGAAGAAGCAGCTCATTATGAAGGATGGCTTGTTTTTAACTTATCATTCTTAGGAAGTGAGCTTCAGTTTGAAAAGTCAGAGCCATCTCAACCCCCATCTTATAAAATTACCAGTGAGTATTTTGGTGACTTATGCGTACCTAAAGATGAGCTAATACCTGCTATGCAAGGATCACCTTTTTATAAATGTTTCAACGGACTTCCTCCATTTTCAAAAGAACATAGTTCTCCTCCAAGCAGTCACTTTGGATATAACAGTGACGAATCTTTTGATTCTGTAGCTGAGTTTAATATTATTAATCATATGGAAGCATGATGGGCCTAGTGCTCTCTATTTGTAATAAAGATCTTTCATTCATGTCTAACGGGCCGACAGTGGTGTCCCGTCAGTTCCGTGAGTTCCTGTAGAACTCCATAGTGTAATCATGTGATCTGATATATTCGTATATTTTCTTTTGTCAAGTCATTGCGTAAAAGTTGGTATGGGTCCACATATGGCCGAGCCTCTAAGGGATGAGATAACAGCTGTTGTCCACAGCTGCCCCATCCACTTGAAGGAATATTTGTTTACCGGTAGTTGCCAGTTTGTGATTACCGGTAACTTGATAGGAAATGTATAAATAAGAAACCATCCCTCTCATTTATTCATTCGAGAATTGAGAGAGAGTCTAGTCTGAGTCTTAGTAGTGTCGAGCAGTGTGTATCCTCTTCACTCGCCTTCGGGAACTTGTGAATGAAAAACACTGATCTCAAGTGTAATATTGGTTCTGTTATGCTGTAAGATCCTATCTGCTTCTTCGATTTCTGCTCTGAACCATTGGATAAAAGCTTATTTACTTGCTTTAAAGAAATCAACATCTCTGGGACAATAGGTCCAGTATAAAATGTACAACCAACCAGACCACCAAATAGGGGTATCTTTAAATGTGGAGCATTCAAAGATTATCCAGCATGATCCATCATATTTAGTTTGTAACATGATCTTGCAATAATATTCATAAGTGATGCAAGGTGTATACAACATGAAATAAACCTGTCCTTGAAATGGTCCTTCAGACATTATACCTCTAGCCACATTATGACTAAACCTGAAGTAGTTGTAATAAGAATGCTGATGGTTACAAGACTGTACCCAATTATTTAAAATATTTATGCATGTTGGGCTGGACTTAACATTGCAAACTAAACAATCAAAACAGTAACAATATTTACAATTATTACACACTAGGATCAATTTGAATCCTGGTGGAGGAGCATCCCTTATGCTCAAGGAGGATGAAGCCATTTGATAGTTTTATCTTTATCTTTAGATGGAGTTGCTTCTCTAGTAAGGAGATCAGCAACACAGTTGTCTTTACCAGGCTTGTAATGGATTTAAAAGTCAAATGCGTCAAGCCAAAAGCTCCATCGCAGAATTCTGTTGTTTCCCTGTTTCATCAGACGTTGATTAGATAACATTCCCTTCATATGCTTCATATCTGATCTTACAATAAAATGTACAGGTTTTAAGAACAATCTAAATTTCTTAATGCCATTCTTGACTGCAAGAATTTCTTTATGTGAAGAAGGGTATCTTGACTCAGTATCGCTGAAACATCCAGAAGTATATATACAAAGTTCTTCCAATTTAGGACCATTTTTCTGCAATAGTACTGTTGCTCAAGTATCATTGGAGGCATCAGTTTCTAGTACCAACTGGTAGGTCATATCAGGAAGATGAAGCTTAGGGAGATTCTGGATCTTCTGTTTAATTATTTGAACAACTTGAGTCATTTTATAATTCCATGGTAAAAATTTACTCAATCTGTTCTGAAGTATTCTGACATCTTTTTCTTGATTTTCGTAAAATTGTCAGATATAATTCAGGCAACCAAGGAATCTTTGTAGTTGTTTCTGGTCAAGAATTTCATCAGGGAATTCTGAAAGTTTTTTCAAAATATGATCTTGGAGTTCTACTTCTCCTTTGGATAGTATTAAACCAAGATACTCAATCTTTGTCTGTGCCCAACAAAGCTTAGAACGACTGAGAAATAATCCATGCTTATACAAGAGGTCATAGACAACCTTTAAATGTTGTACATGAGCTTTACAATCTATAGAGAAAACAAGTAAATCATCAATATATACAATTAAAAAACTGAGATGTTTGAAGATGTCATCCATTCTTTTCTGGAACTCAGAAGGTGCATTATTCAAACCAAAGGGCATCACTTTCCACTAATATTGGCCATTGTGAACATTAAATGCAGTTTTATACCTGTCTTTAGGGATTATCCTGATTTGCCAAAATCCACTTTTTAAATCAAATTTACTGAAAACATTACACTTCCCAATCTTTGAAAACAACAGTTCTTTGGATGGTAAAGGAAACCTGATAGGGAGTAAAGCATCATTCAAAGCTCTATAATTTATCACCATTCTAGGTTTTCCTCTTTTCTGTTCACTGTGTTTGTTGACATAGAAGGCAGGACAAGCCCAAGGGATCCTACTTATCTCTATCAACTTTCTTTCTAAAAGCTCTGTAATCTCCTTTTGACAATATTCACATTCTGTGGGAGACATATGATTAGCAAAGGCTTTTTGAGGTTTAGGAGTGTAATATTCCTTATAGGGCAGACTGACAAAATATTTTTCTCTGGTCCAAAAGGCATTTGGATAATCTAATGTGCAATCAGATTCTATCTTTTCTTTGATATCCTTTATTATTTCCATACCATGCTTTTTAGCATGACCAACAATCTTTTGGATATGTATCAGACTGCTTGCAGATTTCTCAATTTGCTCGAAAGTTTGCTTTACTGCAATTCTAGTTTCGTAACTAGACTTGCTACGTACTTTTATAGTTTTTCCCAAAACTGTCATCTGTACTTAGTTATTACCTATAACAAAAGGTAAACATTTATTTACAAAATACTGTCCTAAGAGTATATCTGCACCAATATCATAACAGTAGAGTGTAACATATACTTTTTCTTCCTGTATGAGTATAGGGAAATCTGGAGCAATATATTTGATTTTTATCTCAGATTTGTTGATAGCTCTAAATGAGATATCTATTGACTGCCAATAATAAGATGGAATAGCTCCATGCTTAGCATAGGAATTCATTGCACCTGTATCAAGTTGTGAATCTAAAGTGTATTGCAGATATCCTTGGACTTTTATATTTACAGGGATGACCAATCTATCATCTAAGCCATTTACTTGCTTAGACTCAAATGGTTCAATTTCGTTACCTTCATTGAACATTTCTCTTTCTAATTTTTCATCTCATTTCATCTTGAGAAAGTTCAATTCTTCTTTCTCCAGCTTTAAACTTTTCCATAAATCAACAACTAATGCTTCTTTTTCTTTGATTGATTCTTCAAGGTGGAAAATAGTATTGTTAAGTTTTCAGTACCTATTCAGGAAACTCTACCAGAAATAGTTTGTTTTTAACTTATCATTCTTAGGAAGTGAGCTTCAGTTTGAAAAGTCAGAGCCATCTCAACCCCCATCTTATAAAATTACCAGTGAGTATTTTGGTGACTTATGCGTACCTGAAGATGAGCTAATGCCTGCTATGAAAGGATCACCTTTTTATAAATGTTTCAGCGGACTTCCTCCATTTTCAAAAGAACATAGTTCTCCTCCAAGCAGTCACTTTGGATATAACAGTGACGAATCTTTTTATTCTATAGCTGAGTTTAATATTATTAACCGTATGGAAGCATGATGGGCCTAGTGATCTCTATTTGTAATAAAGATCTTTCATTCATGTCTAACGGGCCGACAGTGGTGTCCCGTCAGTTCCGTGGGTTCCTGTAGAACTCCACAATGTAATCATGCGATATGATATATTCCTATATTTTCTTTTGTCAAGTCATTCCGTAAAAGTTGGTATGGGTCCCCATATGGCCGAGCCTCTAAGGGACGAGATAACAGTTGTAGTCCACAGCTACCCCATCCACTTGAAGGAATCTTTGTTTACCGACAGTTGCAAGTTTGTGATTAGCGGTAACTTGCTAAGATATGTATAAATAAGACCCTATCCCTCTCATTTATTCATTTGGGAATTGAGAGAGAGTCTAGTCTGAGTCTTAGTAGTGTCGAGCAGTGTGTATCCTCTTCACTCACCTTCGGGACCTTGTGAATGAAAAACACTGATCTCAAGTGTAATATTGGTTCTGTTATGCTGTAAGATCCTATGAAGTAAAGTATTGGTATTAGAGAAAACAAGTAAATCATCAATATATACAATTACAAAACTGAGATGTTTGAAGATGTCATCCATTCTTTTCTGGAACTCAGAAGGTGCATTCTTCAAACCAAAGGGCATCTCTTTCCATTGATATTGGCCATTGGGAACAACAAATGCAGTTTTATACCTGTCTTTAGGGATTATCCCGATTTGCCAAAATCCACTTTTTAAATCAAGTTTACTGAAAACATTACACTTCCCAATCTTTGAAAACAATAGTTCTTTGGATGGTATAGGAAACCTGATAGGGAGTAAACCATCATTAAAATCTCTATAATTTATCACCATTCTAGGTTTTCCTCTTTTCTGTTCACTGTGTTTGTTGACATAGAAGGCAGGACAAGCCCAAGGGCTCCTACTTATCTCTATCAAATTTCTTTCTAAAAGATATGTAATCTCCTTTTGACAATATTCACATTCTGTGGGAGACATATGATTAGCAGAGGCTTTCTGAGGTTTAGGAGTGTAATCTTCCTTATAGGGCAGACTGACGAAATATTTTTCTCTGCTCCAAAAGGCATTTGGATAATCTGATGTTGAATCAGATTCTATCTTTTCTTTGATATCCTTTATTATTTCCATACCATGCTTTTCAGCATGACCAACAATCTTTTGGATATGTATCAGACTGCTTGCAGATTTCTCAATTTGCTGGAAAGTTTGCTTTACTGCAATTCTAGTTTCGTAATTCTAGGGTGTCATCATTTTTATGTCAAGAAAATGTAAGGTTTCATCTAGCTGGGAGAGTTCTGATTCAACATCAGAATCTTGGTAGTAGTGATTGTCTTCTGGAAATGAGTCACTATCCTCAGTGAGGGATAGGTATTCACCATTTGAACGGTTATCAACTAATTCCCATTCGGACGAATCATAGCCAGACTGGAATAGATCCATTATTTTATTTTGGAATTTAGTCTTAGACCATAGAGGACACTGAGGAGCCCAGTGGCCAGGCTTTTTGTAGATAAAGCAGGATGACTGCTTGGCTTTATAATTCTGTGGACGACGTTTAAAGTAGGCTTTCTTTCTGGAATGACTGTTTCTATTAAATCGTTTAGGATATTTCTTAGAAAATCCTTTAGATCTCGATTTGCATTTAAAACAACCACAATCCTTTTTACAAGAGTCCTTTCTTTTATTCTTTTGCTTACAACCAAAGTGATATGTTTCTGCAAACGTATCACAGACAGAAGAATCAAAACCTAATTGTTTCTTGATTGATTTATTAGTCTTCTTTCGAAGACATTCTTTCTGCAGAGCCATAACAATATGGTCATGCAATCCTACTAGAGATAATTGTGATATATCAATATCCATTTCTTCAAATCTATCTCTAACTAGGTCGGGTATTTTTCCAGGCATAGCAGATAAATACTTTCGTAGATATGCTACATTGTCTGGATCAGGTACTTTATACAATATATCTTGCATAGTACAGAGGAATTCTGGGAGCTGAGATATATGACATAATTGTTGATTCATAAATAAATCAGCAAAATGATTAGCATCAATTTTTATATTGCCATAGAATTCATGCACTACTGCTGTAACAAGCTCTTCGATTGGTGCATTGTTATTCAATATTCTTATCTTGTTTTCTTGGTGAACTCTTTCCCACCAGAGTCCTAGATTTCCAGTAAATCCCCAAGTCAATCTTAAAGGTAGATCGCTCCAAGATAATTTATCTTTAAATATCATTTTCTGGGTCCTTGCCCAGGCTTGCCATTTCTGGATTATCATCATCATTTCAGTTTTGGATCTGCAATTGAAATTTGTGATAGGGGAAGATTCTATATTCTCTCGTGAGAGTGAAGGATGTTCTCCAGAATTAGCAGGGTCAAAGGGGACTGTTTTGGGTGAACTATATTTAGCATTGCACCACTTTTCCCAAGTAGATTGGTAAGCATTTCCACCGGCATCATCATGTGATGATCTGGGTGCATTTGCTCTAGAACTTTAAGCTTCATCAATAGCTTTTATAAACGGAACTAATGAGGGTCTAGCTGGTGATGCTCTTTTTATATCATATTCTAATGCAGAAGATTGCTTTTTTACTAACTCTATTTTTTCTACAGCAATTTTGAGTACTTCAACAATTCTTGCTAAGGCTGGGTTTGGGACTTCTTTGGCTAGTTGTTTGAGAGTTAGTTGTTTTTGTTCTTCTTTAGAACTTGAAGAACCAAACCATTTGAAACAGGCAGTTCTTTCAATATCTTCAATTTTAAGAGGGGAAGGAGTTTTATTCTCTTCCTCAAAAGAATCTTTCAAACTAAAGACCACAGTTTGAATTATTTCTAATTTCTCAAGAATCTTTTCAAGTTGAGACTTCATTTGATCCTGATTATTTTCTAAGGAATCAATTTCAGAATGCAAACCATTCATATGGGTCTTAGTCTGTAGTAAATCTTGCGCTATATCATCAATGTTCTGTGCAAGACAAACTGACCGATAGTTTGCATAATTTTGTAGTCTCACAATATCTTGGGGTGGTTCTGCATCTGCTTTTCTAAACTTTACAAAGTCTAAGTCAGCTACCATATCATTTTTTAATGTAGGAATGTGATTCCCTGGTCCAAGATTTCTCTGGGGTAGGCTTGACTTTTTATCCTTGTCACTCCTTGGAAAAGGAGCATTTATCATTTTTAGCATAGGGATGGCTAGTTCTTGACATTCAAAACAGTTAGCATGTTGGCCATTGTGTTCTATTTTTGACTGGAATGTCCTAAAATTATTAGGAGCAGATGGAACATGGGACATGTTTATATTTTCAGAGGGTTTAGAAGTTTTCTCTTGAGTAGGGATGTGTTTTTTGCAGAAATAACAGTTCTTTGAACCTTTTTGATGGGTAAGTAAATGATTATCTAGAGCAGATCTATTTAAAACTGGTGTATATACAGGTGTTTTAGAAAAAGAAGAGGAGGTTTAGGATGATCTGTTAGAGAATGAATATCTTCTTTGATTTGAATAAGAGCTACTAGTTGAAAGAGAGGACAGTTGCATTTCTAAGTCTTGATTTCTTGTGCTCTGGGATCTTCCTATTCTTAAGACATTTCTTCCAGATGAATTTTGTTCTATTCTTAATTCTCTAGCTATGGGAGGCGATATCTTGGAAGAAATGGGTTCATATTCTGCAGACCATTCTTCAACAACAGTAAGTTTAGCAAAACCTAAAGTAAGAGGGGAAACATTGCCGGGACCAACCACCACGCTTTCATTGGTAGCGCGCTGCAGTAATTTGGGATTAAGTGCAGCCATAGTTGTAGAAACGAAACAAAGACATGTAGTGGTATGAAGCTGGGCAATTTCAGAAGATTCAGCCATATTAAAGCCAGAGAACTGTACATAGGCTTGCAGGAGAGTATTGATGTAGGGATCTGTAAGAGAAACTTGATATATGGGAAGGGCTGATGACCAAACCGGTCCATTATGCAAGGGAGCTTGGAATACTGATATTAAAGCATCAGAGAAGGTATTATTCCTAGATTCAATAATACAGTTTAGTATAGAAGTATCTAAACCAGGCCGGACTAAAGGATTGATTCCAAACTGAATAAGTCCCAGATGGACATATTTATATCCATGTTCTAATCCCCAATCAATATCAGCTTGCTGAATAAGAGGAATCTGGTAAACGGATTGACCAAGAGAGAGTGGCACATTATGTGAACAATAACGGATGAGTGTAGTAGCACGAAACTTAAACATAGGTAAATCATAAATCTTTGAAGGTTCGATCTCAGGCATTCTCCAATTAACATCAGGCTCATATTCCTGAGCTATAAATCTAGTATTATATAGAGATTTAGAGGAGGAAGACTGACTGAGGAAATTCTTATACCATTTAGAGGGATTATATTTAACATCAGCAGATAAATCATAAGAAGACTTGTCATTCTGTTAAGCCATTTTTAACTACTGCAACTTCTGACAGTATACTTAGAGTATTGTAGGCAAGCAAATGTATTAAATGGTAAGATCTGACTTACTATGAGAAAAGGACTCTGGAGCACTCCACGCCTTTCTTCAGCTTCAATGGTTGCCTTACGTATCCTACAGCAACTGCTGGAGACCACAATCAAGCAGATCACTTCACTTAATACTGGATATTTTCACTTCTCAAAATCATATACTTCAGACACAAGGCTCGTATCAAAGTAGAATCACTTTACAACAATATTCTTTGTATTAATCAACATATCTTTCAAATTATAGTAATATGCATGACAACATGCATTACAGACTTATAACATACGCTATAATTGCACAGAAAAGCAGGGCTTTTAATCTTAGTTCTCTCCTGAAACTAGCTTGACACAACACTTCTGGCTCTGATACCAATAGTTTGAACCCATCTCTTCCAAGATATCTCCTCCCATGGCTAGAGAATTAAGAATAGAAAAAAATTCATCTGGAAGAAATGTCTTAAGAATAGGAAGATCCCAGAGCACATGAAATCAAGACTTAGAAAGGAAACTGTCCTCTCTTTCAACTAGTAGATCTGATTCAAATCAAAGAAGATCTTCATTCTCTAACAGATCATCCTCAACCTCCTCTTCTTTTGCTAAAACACATGTATATACACCAGTTTTAAATAGATATGCTCTAGATAATCATTTACTTACCGATCAAAAAGGTTCAAAGAATTGTTATTTCTGCAAAAAACACATCCCTACTCAAGAGCAAATTCTAAACCCTCTGAAAATATAAACATGTCCCATGTTCCATCTGCTCCTAAGAATTTTAGGACATTCCAGTCAAAAATAGAACACAATGGCCAACATGCTAACTGTTCTGAATGTCAAGAACTAGCCATCCCTATTCTAAAAATGATAAATGCTCCTTTGCCAAGGAGTGACAGGGATAAAAAGTCAAGCCTACCCCAGAGAAATCTTGGACCAGGGAATCACATTCCTACATTCAGAAATGATATGGTAGCTGACTTAGACTTTGTAAAGTTTAGAAAATCAGATGCAGAACCACCTCATGATATTGTGAGACTACAAAATTATGCAAACTATCAGTCAGTTTGTCTTGCACAGAACATTGATGATATAGCGCAAGATTTACTATAGACTAAGACCCATATGAATGGTTTGCATTCTGAAACTGATTCCTTAGAAAATAATCAGGATCAAATGAAGTCTCAACTTGAAAAGATTCTTGAGAAATTAGAAATAATTCAAACTGCGGCCTTTAGTTTGAAAGATTCTTTTGAGGAAGAGAATAAAACTCCTTCCCCTCTTGAAATTGAAGATATTGAAAGAACTCTCTCTTTCAAATGGTTTGGTTCTTCAAGTTCTAAAGAAGAACAAAAACAACTAACTCTCAAACAACTAGCCAAAGAAGTCCCAAACCCAGCGTTAGCAAGAATTGCTGAAGTACTGGAAATTGCTGTAGAAAAAATAGAGTTAGTCAAAAAGCAATCTTCTGCATTAGAAGATGATATAAAAAGAGCATCACCAACTAGACCCTCATTAGTTCCATTTATCAAAGCTATTGATGAAGCTGAAAGTTCTACAGCAAATGCACCCAAATCATCACATGATGATGCCGGTGGAAATGCTTACCAATCTGCTTGGGAAAAGTGGTGCAATGCTAAATATGGTTCATCCAAAAGAGTCCCCTTTGACCCTGCTAATTCTGGAGAACATCCTTCACTCTCACGAGAGAATATAGAATATGCCCCTATCGTAAGTTTCAATTGAAGATCCAAAAATGAAATGATGATGATAATCCAGAAATGGAAAGCCTGGGCAAGGACCCAGAAAATGCTATTTAAAGATAAAGTATCTTGGAGCGATCTAGCTTTAAGATTGACTTGGGGATTTACTGGAAATCCAGGACTCTGGTGGGAAAGAGTTCGCCAAGAAGAAAAGCTAAGAATATTGAATAGCAATGCACCAATCGAAGAGCTTGTTACAACAGTAGTGCATGAATTCTATGGAAGTATAAAAATTGATGCTAATCATTTTGCTGATTTATTTATGAATCAACAATTATGTCATATATCTCAGCTCCCAGAATTCCTTTGTAATATGCAAGATATATTGTATAAAGTACCTGATCGAGACAATGTAGCATATCTATGAAAGTATTTATCTGCTATGCCTGGAAAAATACCCGACCTAGTTAGAGATAGATTTGAAGAAATGGATATTGATATATCACAATTATCTCTAGCAGGATTGCATGAGCATATTGTTATGGCTTTGCAGAAAGAATGTCTTCGAAAGAAGACTAATAAATCAATCAAGAAACAATTAGGTTTTGATTCTTCTGTCTGTGATACGTTTGCAAAAACATATCACTTTGGTTGTAAGCAAAAGAATAAAAGAAATGACTCCTGTAAAAAGGATTGTGGCTGTTTTAAATGCAAATCGAGATCTAAAGGATTTTCTAAGAAATATCCTAAACAATTTAATAGAAACAGTCATTCCAGAAAGAAAGCCTACTTTAAACGCCCGCCATAGAATTATAAATCCAAGCAGTCATTCTGCTTTATCTACAAAAAGCCTGGCCACTGGGCTCCTCAGTGTCCTCTGTAGTCTAAGACTAAATTCCAAAACAAAATTATGGATCTATTCTAGTCTGGCTATGATCCGTCCGAATGGGAATTAGTTGAGAACCGTTCAGATGGTGAATACCTATCCCTCACTGAGGATAGTGACTCATTTCCAGAAGACAATCACTACAACCAAGATTCTGATGCTGAATAAAAACTCTCCCAGCTAGCTGAAACCTTACATTTTCTTGACATAAAAATGATGACACCCTACATAGACCTCCCTCCCCTTCTAAAACAGAGGTCTGATCTCCAAGACAAATTGTTCGTTCTTACTCCTGGATAATTCCAGCTCTCCAGACGCTATGCTTCTCAGATTTCTCAACTCTCTGCCCAAATTGATAAGATCCAGTAGCCAAGCGTGGTGAATATCCACAATTATACCCCTACAGATGCTGATTTTATCCCAGCACAAAGAAAAGAGTCTAGAGAAAAAAGTATTGTTAAGTTTTCAGAACCTATTCAGGAAACTCTACTAGAGGATGAATCCTTAGACAATACTATTTTCCACCTTGAAGAATCAATCAAAGAAAAAGAAGCATTAGTTGCTGATTTATGGAAAAGTTTAAAGCTGGAGAAAGAAGAATTGAAATTTCTCAAGATGAAACGAGATGAACAATTAGAAAGAGAAATGTTCAATGAAGGTAACGAAATTGAACCATTTGAGTCTAAGCAAGTAAATGGCTTAGATGATAGATTGGTCATCCCTGTAAATATAAAAGTCCAAGGATATCTGCAATACACTTTAGATGCACAACTTGATACAGGTGCAATGAATTCCTGTGCTAAGGATGGAGCTATTCCATCTTATTATTGGCAGTCAATAGATATCTCATTTAGAGTTGTCAACAAATCTGAGATAAAAATCAAATATATTGCTCCAGATTTCCCTATACTCATACAGCAAGAAAAAGTATCTGTTACACTCTACTGTTATGATATTGGTGCAGATATACTCTTAGGACAGGATTTTGTAAATAAATGTTTACCTTTTTTTATAGGTAATAACTATGTACAGATGACAGTTTTGGGCAAAACTATAAAAGTACCTAGCAAGTCTAGTTACGAAACTAGAATTGCAGTAAAGCAAACTTTCCAGCAAATTGAGAAATCTGCAAGAAGTCTGATACATATCCAAAAGATTGTTGGTCATGCTGAAAAGCATGGTATGGAAATAATAAAGGATATCAAAGAAAAGATAGAATCTGATTGCACATCAGATTATCCAAATGCCTTTTGGACCAGAGAAAAATATTTCGTCAG
>ML786608.1:618532-630853 GCA_009831015.1 Picea engelmannii
CATGAGTTTCCTCCCTATCTTATATATACCATAACTTATCATTTATCAATATAACAATCAACTTCAATATTTTATTCATGGAGATTTCTTCCTTCATTTAATTGAATTAGTAAGTGCTAGCTTCCAACCATTAGGTGTGCAAGAATCCCAACCATTATTGTCATTGTTATATTATTTTCAATTTATGCAAGTGTGATCCCTTTTGGGTACTAGGGATGTAACGAGTGGTATCAAATCTTCAATCAAGATTTGTTGGTGTTTTTTTGTTAGGTATTAAAAATAAAAGAGAGAAGAAAATGACAATCAATTACTATCATTTCACTGATCAGGGTTGAGTTTCAAGAACAATTCCATATCTTTATGAATGAAAAGAGAGAGAGAGTATAGCTGCTACAATTGAAGAGAAAAGGGTATGTGGATTCCATAAACCTAGAATATTATGGAATCCACATACCCTTTTCCATAGAATATACTAACTAGATAGAAAAACCAAAGACATGAAATATGGTACTACACATATTATAATATATTATCAAGGAAAAAACAAGCAAAATGAAATTTGGACATTTGAAAAAAAAATTACAAGTTAAATGACTACATCAATAAAAAATAACATACTAACCTTGCAAGTTCAAAATCCGAGCTATGTAGATCGAGAATTGGATTTGTTCAACCGGTGGGTGTTGGAAAGAAATAAAAAGCCAAGAACAGTGTCACAACTATAGCAATTGTGTAGCAAAGCCTCTTAAAGTCATGTATATATAGATAAAATAGTCAACTAGCCGTTAACACCAACCAATGAGATAGGCAAAATTTTCGTCGCTATAGAGATGGAAATCCCGACTAGGTTAAAATAATATTTTTGTGGATATTGCGACGAAGTTTCGTGGCAATATTGATGAAAATCCCACCCTATTTAAAAAAATGATGAAACTAGTGGAAGCGTGAAAAATTTTCATGGAATAATCTTCCCTACGTAGTAGTGTGGAGAACATGGGAAGACAAAAGGATAGAGGAAATATTTCAAGAACCGCAAGAATTATAGGAAGGGAAGATCCAAATAAAGACTAGGAAATATAGAGTGGTAGAATTGTGGGAAGAAAGGACATATGAAGAAAGACTATAGAGCTCCAAAGAAACAAAAAGATGGATAGTAGGAGAAAAATCAGGAAGCAAATGTAACAGGTGATGTGTTACAATATGCTTTGATTCTTTCTTTAGATAATATTATTGAATCTTGGGTAGTATATTCAAGGACCTTATTTCATGCCACATCCCATAGGAAATATTTCCAATATCATGTTCAAGGTGATTTTGGACAGGTTTATTTGGGTGATGATGGAGCATGTCAAATTGTTGGAATGGGTAAGGTACAAATAAAGGAAATGAATGGAAACTAATGGTTACTGAAATAGGTGAGACATATACCATATCTAAGAAGAAATCTAATTTCAATAGGGCAATTGGAAAGTGAAGGTCATATGTCTACATTTATAGATAAGGCATGGAAGGTCACTAAAGGATCACTAGTAATGGAAAAATGAGAGAAGGTAGGTACATTGTTTTTATGTACTAGTAATGTTGACTCTTCTATCTCTTTAGCTTCTATAGGTGTGGATATAACAATGTGGAATCATAGGCTTGGACACATGAATGAGAAGGGGATGCAGATACTTCACAAAAGGAATTTGTTTCCATATCTTAAACAAATTGATTTGGATTTCTGTGAGCATTGTGTTTATGGAAAACATAAGAGAGTTAGATTTCTCAGAGTCAGAAAGTAAAATAAGAGTGAAAGGTTAGATCTTGTGAATACAGATGTATGGGGACCATATCAAGTATCATCTCTTGGTGACTCTTGTTATTTTGTTACTTTTATTGATTATGCAACTAGAAAAACTTGGGTTTATTGCATTCGACAAAAATCTGATGTTTTTGACACTTTTAAGAGATGGGAAGCTTTGGTTGAGAATGAGACATGAAAAAGGTTGAAGTCTCTCAGATCAAAAAATGGAATAATACAACAAGCAATTTGATTATTACTATTCATACCATGGGATTCGTAGAGAGAAGACAGTTCCAGAAACACCACAAGAAAATGGTGTGTCAGAAAGGATGAACGGGACAATCATGGAACATGCAAGGAGTATGAGATTCCATGTTGGCTTTCCCTTACAATTCTGGGAAGATGTTGTAGATATTGTTGTTTACTTAATAAACATAAGGCCTTCAAGATCCTTGGATGGTGTCATTCCATAGGAGGTATGGATAGGTAAAAGGGTAAACTACTCATTTCTGAAGACTTTTGGTTATGAAGCATTTGTCCATATTGATAAAGAAAATGGAACAAAGCTTCAGGAAAAATCCAAGAAGTGTACATTTATTGGGTATTGTGTTAATGATTTTGGTTATTTCTTATGGGATTATAAAAATCATAAAATCATTAGGAGTATAGATGTGGTATTCAATGAAAATTTCATGTACAGAGATCAGTTGCAGGTAAAGAAACAGGAAAAGGAAAACATAGAATACACAATGCTTGATGAAATCAAAGAAAATGAAATTCCAAAGGTACCAAAAAGTAAAAATGACAACAACAAGAGAAGGAGGAACCTCAAACTCCTACAAGTGTTGGTAGAATATATACCAGGTTAAGTAGACCCCCTCAACGATATTCTCCTTCATTGTATTATTTATTGTTACTGACTTTGGTGAACCAGAAAGTTATGAAGAGGCCATGCAAGTAGACACTAAAAAGAAGTGGGAGAAAGTCATGAAAGATGAAATGGATTCCTTGGTAAATAGCCAAACTTGGGACTTGGTTTAGTTTCCTGCAGGAAAAAGATCATTGCATAATAAATCAGTTTACAGGTTGAAGGAAGAAGATGGATATAAAAAGTGGTACAAGGCTAGACTTGTTGTAAAGGGGTTTGCACAAAAGAAAGGTATAGATTTTGATGAAATATTTTATCTTATTGTTAAAATGAATTCAATTAGGACTATTTTAAGTCTTGTGTAGTAGAAGATTTGCATGCTAAATAGTTAGATGAATTTTTTTTTTCTAAATCAGTTTACAGGTTGAAGGAAGAAGATGGAGATAAAAAGTGGTACAAGGATAGACTTGTTGTAAAGGGGTTTGCACAAATGAAAGGTATAGATTTTGATGAAATATTTTCTCTTATTGTTAAAATGACTTCAATTAGGACTATTTTAAGTCTTGTGGTAGTAGAAGATTTGCATCCTAAATAGTTAGATGAAAAAATAGTTTTTCTCCATGGGGATTTGGAGGAAGATATTTATATGCAGCAACCATAGGGGTATGAAGTCAAAGAAAAGGATAATTTGGTATGCAAGTTGAAGAAGAGCTTGTATCACCTAAAGAAAGCTCCATGGTAGTGGTGTTTGAAGTTTGACAGGTTTATGACAGAACATGGTTATAGTAGATGTCATTTTGAACACTCTATTTATTTTAAGAAGCTAGAAAATGGAAGCTATATTATCTTGTTATTGTATGTAGATGGCATTATTGTTGCAGGTTCTAACATGCAGGATATAAATGTGATAAAAAGGAAATTATCTAATTCATTTGCGATGAAGGATTTGGGTGCTACAAAGGAAATCCTTGGTATGAGAATAACAAGACATGAGAAAATTTGAAAATTGATATTGTCTCAGGGTGAGTACATAAAGAAGGTGTTGGAGAGGTTTAGAATTCATAATGAAAAACCAGTTAGTACACCTTTGGACATCCATTTCAAATTAACCAAGGAAATGTGTCCCAAGGCATGGGAGTAGATATAATACATGTCCAAGGTCCATTATTCATCATTAGTTGGTAGTTTGATGTATGCTATGGTGTGCACAAGACCAGATATTGCACATATGGTGGGAGTTGTGAGCAGGTACATGAACAATCCAGGTAAAGAACATTGGGGGGCAGTAAAATGGATTCTCAATTATTTGAGAGGTATTGTTACTCATGCATTATGTTTTGGAGGTTCAAACATTGTTCTACAGGGATATGTTGATTCAGATATGGCAGGTAATAAAGATAGAAGGAGAAGCATGACAAGGTATGTTTTTACTATAGGTGGAACAACAGTAAGTTGGATTTCAAACTACAAAAGTTTGTTTCACTTTCAACAATGAAAGCAGAGTATGTTGTCGCTACAAAGGCTAGTAAAGAGATCATTTGGTTACAGAGGTTTATGGAGGAATTAGGAAAGAAGCAAGAGAATAGTAGGTTGTACTGTGACATCCATAGTTATGTTCATCTTGCAAAGAAATTAACCTTCCATTCTAATACTAAGCATATACAACTCATGTACCATTTCATATGATCTATTTTGGAAGATGGAAAATTGAAGTTGGAAAAGATGAATACTAGCCAGAATCCTACAGACATGTTAACAAAGGTAGTAACTAGGGAGAAACTGAGTTCCTGCTCAGTTTTAGTTGGCCTTCAATCATGAAGGTGAAGATGATAAATTTTCTAGGTCCAACGTTGATCATAGTCCAACAGGTACAACAACAATGGATTTGGTGTGATCAGTGTCCAAGTGGGAGATTGTTGGTTTTGGAGCCTGATTATCTTCCTGATTCAAAGGTCTTGTTTCAACTGTGTTTGGACCCCATTACCTGAGAGGGGGGTCTGGGGGGTATTTCCTCCCACATCTGGAGCCAAGAGGGTGGTGACACTTTATGGATCCCCCCCCTGGAAGAGGTTCTATGGAAGCACCCCTAAAGAGAAAATTTTGGGAAATTTTCCTTTTAAAATATTGTAATTTCATAATCAATATGGATCATTCATTATAAGATCGCAAATATGATGGTAGAACTTGTGTTAGGGTTTTTTTTCCCTAGAAGGAAACCTTATTTTATGAGGGAATTGTATTGTGGCAATGTATGTGAGTGAATATTTTATTCTGAGAGAGGAGATTGTGAGACAAAGAAGCGGAAGTTACAGTGGGTGTGTTGTAGGTTGTATCCCTTCATTTATTGGATAATAATAAAAGAAGCACCTGGAAATTTATCTAGTGGACGTATCCCATACTGGGTGAACCATGTATATATGTGTCTCTATAGTATTATGTATCTTCTGTGTTTTATTTCTGCATTTGTTTTATTTTATTACTCTTCGATCATGTTTTTCTAACAAGATCTATCAAGTTCAAGTGACCATGTTAACGAGTGTTCAATTGTAAAATAATCCTCTAATATGGACCGTCAGATTGAATAGATATCAATCATCAAATCTATTGAGATCATGTGACCTCGTTAAAGTTTGATCACCTTTAAAACCTGCTAAATATCTAGACAGATGATTGGTGTGATTCACCATCATCCAATATCGAGGACGTGCAAGTTGTACCATGGGGGTATAAAGGAAAATGGGATGGGACCCACTCATATTGTATCTAATGGTTGAGTGACAGGTGGAGGCCTGTCATTGAGTGCACATTAGTTAAGGAAAAAAAAATAGAGAATGCCATGTGGTAGTCGAGTACAAGTGTGACCAACATTTCTAAAGGGATGGCTATCCAAGAATCCAAAAATTTGGGATTTATTTTTAATGGAATTTTATGAAGGTATGAATCCCGGATAAGGAGGAACTATGTGGGAGAAACCAAGATATCTCGAAATTTGAGAATCTAGGTATTCTAATAAATGGGAATTTTTCAAAATTCTGAATTTTGGATGACAATTATCCATAAGGATATAGGATGTCGAATGGGTGGATATATGAAGGATTGGAAATCCCATATATCCAACTCTGTGTGTTTTGGAGAAGCAATCTAGTTGTGGAGAAAAGGGAGGATTCACATCATCAAACACTTGGGAGATAGGTCCTTATGGATGCCCATTCGGTTGATGATGTTAGATGGTACATGTTGAGAAAGTCCACATGGATGCCACATGGATATGATGACTTCATCAGAAGTGTAAATGATGGATATCTATCTTTAAAGAGAGATAATTTTTTCCCAAGCTCATATTTGAGCTCAGTTATAGTTATTGGAAATATTTTGAGGACTATAATTCATCTGTATTCTCAGAATCAGATTTAGAGTTATGGTTAAGAAAGACAAATTCTAGAATAATTTGTGCATCCCATCATCCTAATGAGGATTAGGGGGTTGGGTGTGTTACATTGTGTTTATTTGGACTCAACTTTAGATGTAGCTTACAACACTTATCTTCGGTGTGACCATCGATTTTACAATGGTTACAACAGTTGTTTGGATCCTTGCACTAATGTGTAGTTATTTTCATCTTCTTATCCTATCATTTACACTTCTTCTTTCCCTCATTTGAATCATATTGGTTGTCTTTCTACTTGTAACCACTTGGTTATCCTTTATTCTTACCCATATTATCCAAATATTTTGCTTGCACATAAGTCTCATCAACTATCTTAGGTTTAAAGAGCATCACTTTCCTTCATAAATGATTGTGTAGACCACCCAAACACTTGAGGAGTATATCTAGGTTATTGGGAGATATACCCAACATAAAGACCATTTTTTTGAACTCGGTGACGTACTCTTGCACACTTTTCTGTTGTTTCCACTGGAAGTAATTCCAATGCATCCATTGGTCCTCTTCATACCCAAAAGGGTAGAAATGGGAATTAATGAGGGTTTTAAACACTCCCCACTTAGTTACAAGGGGATCACCCTCCAACCTAATCATCTCTATGTGAATTTCCCACCAAGATTGGACATGGCCCTCTAAATTTAGTAGGGGAAATGAAATATTTTTCTCTTCTTCTATGTTATGAACAATACAATAAAATTTTAACTATTATAACCATGAATTCAACTTAAAAACATCAATCTCACCTTCATAAGGGTTCATGTCCAATTTTGCTTCCACTTTAAACAAAGATTGGAAAGAAGTGATGTCACTGGAACTTGGTCTCTCTTTCTCTAGCCCTCTTTTACCACTTTTATGGGTCTTCATTATCTCCATATTTCTCATCCAATGAAACTTATGATTTAGAGCCACCAAACTCTTCAAAAGGTCTAAAATTGTTCTTTATAGTCACCATGAGAGTGACCATGTTGTGAGAGATTTCAATGGCTTGTGCTTCTAGTGTTAAAAATATATCTTCTAACTTATCCCATGGATTGTTACCATACTTATTTTAGATGGCTAGGGTTTTCAAACTTTATGCGAATTCCTAGATCTTGCAACTTCCCATAAAACCCCAAAGAAAATTTTTCTAATACTAATATGATTTGTGAACTATCATGGATATTCCACTAGAATAATTTGTCACAATAGATCTTAGAATATTATACAACCTTTTTCTTTGCAATGTTTTATTTTATATTGCAATTTTTTGATATTACTAGTTCAACACAGAAATTATTGAAGTAAGTTGACACTGAAATTAAAGAGATAAGAAAAAACACACCATTGACACAATGAATAGAAGTTGTACCCTGGGAAAACCCAATATGGGAAAAACTTAGCTAGAAAGTGTGGCTTACTCTCTATTCTTTTCTTCTTAGTTATGAAATGAAAATACAAATAAAGGGGCACTTAGTATAGAGATATCATGCAATGGAGATTGTGGCTAATATGAATACTACATGATATTTTATTTACTCTTTTATTCTTCAATATACCACTCTCTATGCTCTACTATCCTATGGAAAAATACTCAATATCATAAGAATGGATCCCAATCCTTTCCTAGCAGTCCAATATTTAACATAGCCTAACAATTGTATAGGGTTAGTGTTAGGGTTTTTGCATGCCTAAACACCCAATTAATGTTAGGGTTTTATTCCCTCTACAATATTCTTGAAATTATACATGTGAGTAGCTCCAAATGTGTGAGTATTGGACACTGACATGGAATCCATTTGGTACCATGGTTGTCAACAAGATAGGTCAACTTGCAGAAAGAATAACTTCCACATACAAACTCTGATTGAGGTGATATTCATGCCCTTGGAAATATCTTTAAGTGTAGGAAAACGTTGAGAGTATGAAAGCTATGGTTGCATTTTTTTTACTCGCAAAATGAATTCTTAAGGCCTTAAACAAGCTATGGAGTGTTCCAAACCCCAAATCTCTAAAGTGGGACCCACCCATAAAATGGGCCATACAAGCCAATAGCTCCAAGTTTTCCACCCAAAAGTATGAAAACATATGAAAAATTATATAATGATCCATTCTTTATCACCCACCAAGTTTATTGTAAAATGAGTTATACTAATAGATATCTCCATGCCCAATCCCACCAACACTCATCTCAAAAATTTATTATTCTAAAAACTCTTATCTCTAGAGTAATTCAAGTCTATGATCTCCAAGATCTAAGCATAGAAATATCCCATGCCACTAATGTCATCCTAGTCAATGGATATTCTTTGTCCCAAACATTAGATCCTTCCACTCTGCGCTCAATCCAAAATCCAAGAAACCCCTCCCTAATTCTCTACCCTTGAGCCCTATTTTTGCTCCCTCCCATTCATGGAATTTCTAATCATATTTACAAGGTATTATATAGAAATAATATCAAAACTCTTTTCAATCATCCCAAATCCCTTAATAAATTGTTTAAAAGCATCAAAGATAAATTTAACTCTCTTCTTTCTTAAGGTGTTTACCAGATTCCCTATTCCTAAGGAAAATCCTACATTGTTCAAACTAGATGGTCTATCCAAACCCATCTTAAAGAACATATAACTTTGATCTAAAAATGAAAAAGGCTTGTATCTTGAAATATTTTGCAAGTTTTTAATTACGTGTGCTTAGGCAAAAGGATCAATTTGCAAACACATAATTTAGAGAAAATTTCACATTCAAGATGCATATAATAACCAACAAATAACAGTGAACAGTAAACACATAACACAACAAATGATAAAGGAGTTCACCCCTCTCTTGGGCTACATCTCCTGGTCCATCTTCCAATGGATCTTTTATATTATTTTATCAAAGTGATAAAATCATTGCTTTACAATGCTCAAAATGCCAAACAGATGGCTCCAATGGATCCAGAACATCCAAAAACCCCTAGCTGGGCTTTTTCTGCACCTGGTTTGGCCAAAAATTGAAGAAGATAGGCTTCCTGGAAGTTTCCCCTTCAAGCTTATTGTCACTAGTTCGCCAAAACGCACCTCTGTGTGTCTAACTTGGCCTCTGTGCGTTTTTTCGTGCCTAAACCCAGCACCCTGCACATACCCGCAAAACGCACGAATTTGTAGAATGGTTAGGGAACCTATCCCCCTAACCCCGGAGGTTTTGGGCGCATGGGGCCATGTGGCCACATTTCCCGCACATCAAAAGGGGCTTGTTCCAAGCATGCATGTAAGTGTGACAAGTGGCGAGTGCATTTGGTGGGAAACCATTTGAACAAACATACACGCGCGCCATTCCGAGAGGCATGGTCACATGGCACATATAGAAACCGGGGGCTGGGGCTAAGCCCCAGCCTAGACCTCCGCCCAACATTTAAATAATTTATATTTAAATATATGCGCGCCCACATATATAACAAGAAACATACGGTGGCGTATTGGCAAGGTGGCCTTGGTAAAAGAATTAATCTATGGTGGAGGTTCATGGTTCAAATCACATAGACTACATAAATTTTAAACACCACCATGGTGCCATGTGGCAGCCCATGACTGGGCCATGTGGCACCACCCAATTGGTTAAAAACACGCCACGTGTTTCACCTCCATTCTCCCACATGCCACCTTGATATCCAATCAAAACTTGCCACGTCAGCTTGCCAAATCAGTTGACACGTCACCTGTATGGTCATGCCACATCACCTGTATGGACTGTACAGTCAACAATTTTTTTTGCCTGTTTGACAAATCGAACAGAACGCGATATCTCCCTCATATAGTGTACGTTTGAACCCATTTAAACTGCGTTTGGTTTGTGACGATGAGGCCTACGTCCCTGTTCGTTTTGAAGTGATTCTGAGCACTTTGAATTTTGAGCAAAATTTGATCCCCTGGATCACACCTCCCCATTGGGAAGCTTTTGGACCTCCAAAAGACTACTTTCAGTCTATCTGAAGATGAGGGTATAGTTCCCTCACCTTCCCAACCTCAATCCACTTGGCCTTGCTTGGATTTGTGTCTTTAAGACCAATTCAAAGATATTCCACATTTCCCCGTTTTGAAGTTCTTATCCTCCTGTCAAGGATTGTGTCTTCATGCAGTTCTATAAGATATTTTGGTGAGAAATCATCTATAGAAGGAATCTGACCATGCTCTCTTTGATCATCAATCAAAGGAGGCTCATACAATTTCAAATTCTCAACATTGACAACTGCATACATTTGCATATAAGGAGGCAAATCCAAACGGAAGGCATTGTTACCAATCTTTTCTAGAACCTTGAAAGGACCATCTCTAATTGGTTTCAGTTTTTTACCTTCTCCTTTAAGACTCTCCTTGCTAATGTAAAGCCAAACTTCATCTCCAACTTGGACACTATGATCAACATGGTGCTTGTCATGTCTTGTCTTGTACTTGGCTTGACTCTTTTCCAACTGCTCTTGTACCATTTGATGTATCAACTGAATTTGTTCAATGAACTTTTTTGCCCTATCAATGTCATACTGACCATCAATAGAAATATCTTTCCCAAAGATAAAATCTAAAGGAGATTTGGGAAAATAGCCAAAACATGCTTCAAATGGCGATGTTTGAGTTGAAGAGTGCTTAGCCTGGTTGTAAGAATGTTGAATGTAGTGTAAATGCTCATACCAAAGTTTAGGATGCTTGCTGCAATAACCACGAAGGAGATGCACCACTGTTATATTAACCACTTATGTTTGACCATCAGTTTGCGGATGAAAAGTTGTGCTCTTTTTAAGTTTGGTGTCCATGAGTGCCCATAAACTTGACCAAAAGTTCCCAATAAATCAAGAATCTTGATCAGAAATAATGGATTTAGGCAACCCAAAATATACCCAAACATGTTGAAAGAACATTTGTGTCGTTTGCTCAGCTGTAACCTGCTTCTTACAAGGCATCAAAATACACATTTTGTTGAAACGATCAACCACAACATAAAGATAATCATGATTTTTTTTAGACATAGGTAGTCCTCCTACAAAGTCCATGTAAATGCTTTCCCAAGGATGAGAAGGAACTGGAAGTGGAGTATACAAACCCAACTTTCTATTGCTAGGCTTTCTTGTAGCACATAACGAACATACTCTAACATATCTTGAAACACTTTCATTCATTTTAGGCCAATAGAAATACCTTTGCAAATTAGCCACCGTCTTGCCTACACCAAAGTGACCAGCAATAAGAGAAGAATGAGCTTCTCTTATAATGTTGATTCTTTCACCCTATGGAATACATAGCTTGCCAAGATGATACAAAAGATTATCATGCACATGGTAATCCAATTCCTCAACATGGTTAGAATGACACAAAGTTGTATATAGTTCTTTAAAATCAACATCTAAAGCATATTGTTCAACATAGCTCTCATGCATGATAGGATTATGCTTAAGAATAATTGAAGCACTAATAATAGGCCTTGAAAGAATATAAGCAACTTTGTTATAAATTCCCTTCTTATATCTTATGACCAAGTGGAGTTGTTGTAGAAAACCCATCCATCTGAAGTGTCTTGCTTGTTGTAGCTTTGTTTGTAATTATAAGTATTGCAATGGTTGATGATCTGTGTGAGTGATAGTTTCTTTTCCCAACAAATAATGTTTCCATTTTTTCACACTTTGCACCAATGCATACAACTCCTTATCATAAGTAGGATAGTTAATCACAACACCATTAAAAGTTTCAGAATGAAAACAAATGGGCTTACCATGTTGTAACAAGACTGTTCCCATTGCATAATTGCTTGCATCGGTTTGGATTTCAAAAGGTTGTCTCAAATTCGGAAGTGCAAGAACTGGGGCTGAACTGATTTTCTCCTTCAAAGTATCAAAATCCTTTTGTTGCTTGCCTCCCCATTGGAAAACTTGCTTGATGCTTGTCACTGCATGTAATGGAGATGCAATTGAAGAAAAGTTAGCAATAAACTTTCTCCAATATTGGGCTACTCCCAAAAAAATTCTTACCTCTGTCACATTGTTGGGCTTGGGCCACTCCAATATGACTTTGACCTTGGAGGGATCAATTTCCAGTTCTCCTCCACAAACAATATGCCCCAAGTAAACAAGTGAGGTTTTTCCAAACTCACATTTAGACATCTTCAAAAACAACTTTTCTTTTCTCAAGACATCTAAAACTTTCTTTACATGCATAACATGCTCTTCACGAGATTTGCTAAAAATCAAAATGTCATCCAAGTAGACAATAACAC
>ML786608.1:631761-646484 GCA_009831015.1 Picea engelmannii
CTTGTCACCTGCAATTTAGCATTGTCGCATATCCAACCTAGAGGGTATGGTTTAGGATGTGGAATAGTTTCCAAATTTAATTTCTTGACAGTGTCTTCAGATATGAGGTTTTCTTGAGATCCAGTATCAAAAAGAGTATCTATCTTGGTATGCTTTGAAACAACCCTTATGTGAAAAAGCTCTATTCTTTATTTTTCTTGTTGAGTTTCATTGAGGTTACTACTACTTGAAGAATTAGTAGTTGCAATAGAACCCTTACCTTGATAACCCATGGCTGTAATTTTTGTTTCATCACCCAAATCAAAACCTAAATCATGTTGTATGGTTGCAGTAGTTTTTGGCTTCCCTTTGTTGCCGAACTTTTTGGGTCTTTTTTCGGGATGAAGTTTCCAACAATGGTCTTCATCATGGCCATCCTTTGAACAGTGTTTGCATGTAAAATTTTCTCCCTCTTTCTTAACAGAAGCAATCTTTTTTCCATTTCCCTTGAACTCCCTCTTTCCCTTGTCTCCATGAATGAAAGGCTTCGTGTTTCCCTCATGAGTTTCATTCCTCCCTCTTGCTTCCAAATGAGTTGCCTGAACACAAACTTCATCTAGATTTGAAGGGTTAAACATGAGTATTGTATGTCTCAAGTAACTATGTAAAGCTCCAATGTATTTGAGTAAAGTTTCTTGAGAATACAAATCTATTCCCAAAACCAAATCTCTTCTCCTAAATTCTTGAGTAAAGCTTTGCACATTTTTCCCTTTATCTTGTCTAAAATTTTTCCAGTCCATAATAGCTTTCTGCATATATGCTAATGGATAAAATTGCTTTTTAATTGAAACAATGAAATCATTCCAAGAGGATAAAATTTTATTGTGTTTCTTCATGTCCTCTTGTGTTTTGGCTTCCCACCAAATGAGTGCTTCACTATCCAATCTTAAAGAAGCAAGCTGAATCTTAGTTTCATCATCTTGAATTCTTTGTATCCTACAATACACTTCAATCTGACGAATCCAGTTATCTAATTTCTCAGCATTTACCTCTCCATTGTACATTGGAAATTCAAATTTAATATCAAGCTTTAACAAAGGAATTTGTTGAGGAATTTTACCATGTCCCTTTGGAGAATTTGGAGGTGGTTGTGAAATGGTAGAAGAAGTGGAATATGGAGGTGAGGGAGGTGGAGTATCACCATTCCCTCCATTTTCTTTTGGAGTTTTATCACCACTATCTCCCTTGTCCTTTGAAGGATTGGAGCTTTCACCTTGCAACCTTGCATTCATTTCTTCCATCAAGACTTTCATCATTTCTCTCATATGCATGAAATCCTGTATGAGATCTTCATCCTCTGAAGGAAAACTTTCATGAATCTCTTCATGATCCATACTTGGTGAATGCCTCCTTCAAGCTTGAGGTGATTGTATAGTCCTTCTTATTGAAAGTTGAGAACTTGGCTCTACAAGTTGACCTTCCCCTCTTATGAGCTTCAACCTTGTGAGCATTAGAAAACAAAACACTTGCAAATAATCAAGCCTTCAAAAACCTTTGCTTTGATACCAACTTGATCTAAAAATGAAAAAGGCTTGTATCTTGAAATATTTTTCAAGTTTTTAATTAAGTGTGCTTACGCAAAAGGATCAATTTGCAAACACATAATTTAGAGAAACTTTCACATTCAAGATGCATATAATAACTAGCAAATAATGGTGAACAGTAAACACATAACACAACAAATGATAAAGGAGTTCACCCCTCTCTTGGGCTACATCTCCTGGTCCAGCTTCCAATGGATCTTTTATATTATTTGCTCAAAGTGATAAAATCATTGCTTTACAATGCTGAAAATTCCAAATAGATGGCTCCAATGGCTCCAGAACATCCAAAAACCCCTAGCTGGGCTTTTTCGACACCTGGTTTGGCCAAAAATTGAAGAAGATAGTCTTCCTAGAAGTTTCCCCTTCAAGCTTGCTTTCACTGGTTTGCCAAAACGCACCTCTATGTGTCTAACCTGGCCTCTGCGCATTTTTCCGTGCCTAAACCCAACACCCCACACATACCCGTAAAATGCATGAATTTGAGGAACGGTTAGGGAACCTAGCCCCCTAACCCCGAAGGTGTTGGGTGCATGCGGCCATGTGGCCACGTTTCCCGCACATCAAAAGGGGCTCGTTCCAAGCATGCATGTAAGTGTGACAAGTGGCGGGTGCATTTGGTGGGAAACCATTTGAACAAACATACCTGTGCACCATTCCAGGAGGCGTGGTCACATGGCACATATAGAAACCAGGGGCTGGGGCTAAGCCCCAGCCCGGACCTCCACCCAACATTTAAATAATTTAAATTTAAATATATGCATGCCCACATATATAACAAGCAACATACGGTGGCGTATTGGCAAGGTGGCCTTTGTAAAAGTGTTACTCTATGGTGGAGGTTAGTGGTTTGAATCACATAGACTGCATAAATTTTAAACACCACCATGGTGCCACGTGGCACCACACAATTGGTTAAAAACATGCCACATGTTTCATCTCCATTCTCCCACGTGCCACCTTGCTATCCAATCAAAACTTTCCACGTCATCTTGCCAAATCAATTGACACGTCACCTGTATGGTCATGCCACGTCACCTGTACAACCATGCCACGTCACTTGTATGGTCATGCCACATCACCTGTACGGTCATGCCACGTCACCTGTACGGACTATACAGTCAACAATTGTTTTTTGCCTGTTTGAAAAATTGAACAGAACGCGATATCTCCCTCATACAGTGTCCGTTTGAACCCATTAGAATTGCGTTGGGTTCATGACGACAAGGCCTATGTCCCTGTTCGTTTTGAAACAATTCTAAGTACTTTGAATTTTGAGCAAAATTTGATCCCCTGATCATACTTACACCTTTCATAACCACCTTATTAAATCCACTATAACTAATTATTCCCACAATACCAAACACCTTACCTACTTTGATCAAGCCAAAATTTTAGCATCACCCCCAAATGACTCATCATGCATAATTAGGAAAGCCTTAGAAATTGAAAAACATCCTAACAAAATTAATAGAGAAGATGGTTACAAACTTAGCCAATCTTGGAAACCGATCATTCATCGTCTTTTTAATTAAACCAATTCAATGCTCCTCTTAACTTCCCCCATTCTTTCATCACTTTTATTTATGTTTATTAATTACTATTATTTCATCTTAATTATCAATTTGGTTAAATTTTCTAGATCATCCATTGAATCTAAACCCCCTCAATATATTAATGATTCACTTTCATTTTATCAACAATATTTTATATTTATTCTTATATGATTTAGTCTATTTTGTATCAACTTTCAACCATAACTCGAATGTTCTTTTGTTCCCATTAAACTATTTTACTACCATATTATTAGTTGATATTTGTGTAACTTATCTATTGTAATAATGTTCATTCTAATATGTACATTTTCATTTTAATTTCATTTATTTCTCTAAATTTAATTTTCCTTTTTTGGAACATCTTCATAATTTATTTTTTAAAGACCTATACTTTAATTTAACCTTTACTTCTTTTTATCAAAAAAATTGTCCAAATCTAGCTTAATTCATCGATTATTTTTTCTAATTTGGAATGTATCATTATATTAATTATCATCTATCTGAAGCCCCTGAGGTGTAGAAAATTCGGTGATGGAGTGTATTGTTAAGGAACTCCACTATGTGAAGTCATCGGTTTTAAACCCTTGAGTTACATGTGTGTCGTGTGAGGGTTCGTGTTGGAATGCATGCAGGTTATAGTGGTAGTAGTCAAATAACACGACCATGTGTCATGCAAGTATGTGCTCAACTAATTGTTGATTTTGCTAGTCACACAAAAAAAAAATCATATATCTCAATGCTTTCAAAGTGGAAAAATTGGAGGAATCATCTTGCAAGGTTATTTTAATGGTAGGTCCTAGTTTGAAAAATTGGGGTTTGAAACCTCACTGAGCTATTTTGAGGCTTCAAATGAAATTTTTGGGGGTAAAAAATTTCCCAACAACAACTTGGACCCCGAGACTCTATTCTACACATCTAGACCTTTCAAACAGTGAAAATATCGCATCAATCAGAGGTTGTATGCAAATGTTGTGCCTCTCGCAAGTTGACCTACTATGTTGACCACCATGGTACGAGAGGATGCCATGTCAGTCCTCATTACTCATGCATATGGAGCTACAAAGGTATGTAATTTCAAGAATATTCTATAAGTTCCTAAACATTATCACAATTGAGGGTTGAGGAAGTCAAAACCCTACCCCTAGATTGTTATCGAGCTATGTTAAATATCGGGTCGTTGGGAGGAGAAGCACTTCCATTCTATGTTATTGTATTTTGTTCCATAGCAAAGTAGAACAACTAGGAGTGGGAAATTAGAGAGAATAACAAAGGGGTTTAATGTTCTATACCAGCCTAATAGGCCATAGGTCTCAGGTAACTCCATAGAGAGTGCCTTCTCCTTTGTACTTGCATTATTTCCATTCTAGAGAAAATAGCACAAAGCAACCTCACCTTCTAGTTGGGTTTTATGTCATAAGGGTTTCCTAGAGAAAATATTTGTGTTATTTTTTGGATGGTGTGTGATTTCATTTTATTGTTCTCTATTTTTCGCATTTAATCTATTTCATGTAGAAGCAAAAAATCAGTAGCTAAAGATTCTAGAATCTAAAGGAATTTAACCTTCATAGTGTAGATTTCAATTTTTTTTATCATATCTGTTGTGGCGAATTGTTCCAATGGTATCCACAATAGTTTACAGATCATATTGGTATTAGAGAAGTTTTTATTGGGGTATTTGTGGAAATTTGCAGGGACCCGGGAATCGGTTTAAGAAGAAAGTAGTATAACCCTAGCCATGGCCAACGAGTTTGTTCATAAAAACCCTCCAGATCCGAAAAAGGAGATATTTGTGAAGCTAGAAGAGCAAGTCGTTGACATATACCACAATATGTCTCTCCCCATGGTAGCTCTAGCAATCAAGCTCAGACTGTTCGAAGAAGTTAAAGGCTCAAACTCAGAGATCAAATCAGATGGGAAATCGAGCATAATGAAGACCTAGAAAAGGAGTCATGGAAAAAGATCAAGAAAGAGAAATCGAGTTTGAGTATCATTAATCCTTCATAGTCCCTATTCAATATGGGAGAAAAAGTGGACATAAATCCATACCAAGGTGAGAGCAATGCATTAAAGTTGAATCATTGGTTGTAGCAACTAGAAGTTTATTTTAGCATTCACCATATAGATGAAGAGAAAAAGATTTCATGTGTTAGATTGAAGTTAGAGGGCCATGCTTTAACCTAGTGGGAAATCCATATGGAAACACTTAGTCTAGAGAATGATCATCTAGTAACTAGGTGGGGGACTTCAAAACCCTCATCAAGTCTCAATTATACCTTATCATGTATGTAGAGGACCAATGGATCTAGTGGCACTACTTCAGGAAAAGGCAGGGGACAAGTGTATAGGAGTACACCACTGAGTTCATAAACATGGCCATCATGTTGGGTATCTCTCCCAAGAACCCATATGTACTCCTCAAGTATCTAGGGGGGTTACAGGTTGATGCATGGTTGATGCATGGTTCAGGTTTATTGGTACATGTTTACAACGGTATATCTCACAGTGATAGTGTGACAGTGGTTCCATCATTCTACTTCTACTTTAGGGTGGTTGGACGGGGCAAGGGCAGGTGGTTGAATCCACCTTCTAGTTGTAGCAAGAAAACATAGGGGGTTTTAGCCTCCTTTTGGTTGTAGCCATAGAATTGGGGAGTTGGAGCTTCCCTCAGGTTGTAGCCTAAGAAACTAGGGGGTTGGAGCCTCCTTCCAGTTGCAACTGGAAAACAAAGGAAGTTGGTGCTTCCAATGAATGTAATTCTTCAATACATATAAGAAAAATCATTATGTAGTTTTCTCCCAATTAGGGTTTCCACGTAAAACACTGGTGTATTGTGTAAGTGTGTGATTGTTCATTTCTTATTTCTCATTATTGGATAATAATTCTACATTGATATAACACTTGGATTATTTGGAGAAAAAGGATTATAATTACGTTATTATTGACTCAACCCCCCTCTCAATAATCCAATAATTGGTATCAGAGCAAGTTCCTGCAGAAATAAGTTTAACCATTGAAAGGTAGATCATGGAGAGTACCAACTTGTATAAAAATGGAATACCACAGTTTGATGGACAGAAGTATGTTTTTTGGAGCATAAAGATGAAGACATATATACAGGCACATGAATTTCAAGTTTGGCAATCAATTGTAGATGGATACACAACACCAACAGTTCCACCAACAAATGACAAAGCAGTGAAACTCAGTGAGAATAATTACAAAGCCAAAAATGCACTTTTGAATGGTCTCAATGATACGGTATTCACCAAAGTTGCACATTGTAAATCTGCTAAAGAGATATGGGACAATCTTCAAAATATTTATGAAAGAGAGACAAAAGTCAAAGAAGCAAAACTTCAAACTTACAGAGGTTAGTTCGAACAACTAAAAATGAAGGAAGATGAGAATATCGTAGCCTACTTCTTACGAGTCGATGAAACAGTGAATGCAATCATAGGATTGGGAGAAGAAATCGAAGAATCTGTAATTGTTCAAAAGGCACTAAGATCTCTTCCTATGAGATTAACCCTAAGATATCATCACTCAAAGAAAGATCGAATCTAAACTCAATAAGCATGGACGAACTGCATGGAATATTCACAGCATATGAAATGAGAACTGAATAGGAAAATACATATGTAAAATAAATAGCCTTCAAAGCATCCAAAAGATCAAATCAAAATAAAAAAGAAGAATATAGAAACAACAGTGACGACTCGGAAGATGATGAAGAAGTGGCTAACTTTGTCAAAATACTGAACAAGGGAACCGACCGTAGGTATAGAGGTGAGCTTCCTTCAATTTGTTTTAATTGTGATGGTATTGGTCATTTTACTAACAAATGTCCTCATAAGAAAAAGAGAAATGATGAAGGTTACTCAAAAGGGAAACACACATATAAAGGCAAAATAAGTACAAAGAAAGTTTTCAAGAAAAGATTATGCACCAAAGAATACATCTCATAATTAGATGAAGATGAAGTCAGTGACAGTGAGACAAGAAGAGTTCTATTCATGGTAGTAAAAGATTCTAACAGAGAAGACTCCAAAGAAGAATATGAAGAAGTCAAAGAAGAATGTGAAGAAGTTGAAGAAGAAATTGAAGAGGCAAAAGTTGACTTTCGAGAAGAATTAATGTGTGCCATAGAATTTATTAGAAGAGAAAAGAAGAAGAACTAGACAAAAAAGAAGACACTCAATAACTAGAACAAATGATCACAAAATTGAAGGTTCAAATAGAAGAAGATAAAATAATTGAAGAAGCACTCAAAGAACAACTAGAAGAAAAGGACAGGATCAATGGAAACTTGGAAGCAGAGATTGTCACATTAAGAAAGGATATTCAAAAGAAAAATATGTAGAATATATCAAAAGTTTTGGATGACATTATCAGCAGTCAAAAATCTAATTTTGACAAGACCAGACTTGGATACAATCAGACAGAAAAGGGATCAAGCTCCAAAATGACAGAGCAAGAAACGTATACAAAAATCTATGCAGAAACAATCAAATGGGATAGGAAGATTACAGGGACACTCCTCCACCGAGAAGATTCAGATTTCAGAATCAACAACCGACAGATAGGGCTCAAGAATAAGAAGGATTCACAAGAGCACCTCCTTTCAAAATATCCTCAACTCCCAGGTATCAAAATATATTTTTCGTTTTATTTTATGCATGTAATAATTTTGGACATAAAGTTGTGAATTGCATAGCTAACAACAAGAACAATAACTACTTTGAGAGTGATACACAAAGGGGTTATCCAAGAAGGCCTAGTGAAACACAGAGAAGAAGTTACAATAGGTTTGAATCTTTGAGCACTGAAGTGGAATGTTACAAATGTAACAATTTTGGACATATGGCCAAAGATTCCAGAATGGCAATCCTCCCTAAAGAACCACAGTTGAATAACAACAATCACAGACAGGAACCTCAAAAAAGAACATGGATAAGAAAGCAGTATCAATATAGCAATGAAGAATGCACACTCGCTCTACAAGATAAATAGAAGAAATGTGGTTGGTATGTTGATAGTGGATGTTCAAAACACATGACAGGTGATAGAGACAAGTTTCTTACATTACGAAAGGAAAGGGATGGATCAGTCTCAGTTTAAAATGATGATTCAGCCAAAATCATTGGAAAAGGCATAGTTTGAATTGGGAACAAGAATGAAAAGGGAGAAAATGTTCTACTAGTAGAAGATATGAAACATAATTTTCTAAGTGTGAGTCAAATGTGTGACCAAGGTCATAAAGTTACTTTCGATTTACAAAAGTGTGAGATAATAAAAGAAGGTTCGGGAAAATTGGTCACTACAGCTGCAAGAACTTCAAGCAACATATATGTGTTAAGCGAAATTGGAAATGAAAAGTGTTGTTTAGGAAAGGAAGATGAAAGTTGGCTATGACACAGAAGAATGGGTCACACACATTTTGATAACCTTGTCAAATTCAACAAAAGAGAAGCAGTCGGAGAAATGCCCCAGATCACGAAACCAACCAACACTTTATGCAAGTATTGTCAACAAGGAAAGAAAACAAAGACCATGTTCAAATCAAAGGAATATTCAATGACAAGACCACTGGAAATTGTGCATATTGATCTAGTTGGACCAACTAAAACCAAGGGCTTAAAAGGTGAGAAATATTTTATGTAATTAGTTGATGATTATGTTAGAAAAACAGGACCATGGAGCAATAAAATAAAACAAATACGGAAACAAAACACAGAAGATACACAATACAATAGAGACACAGATTTACGTGGTTCACCCAGTGTGGGCTACGTCCACCAGAGAAATTGCAAAGTCCTTCCTTTATTATTATCTCAAATGAAGGGATAGAACCTATAGAAAAACCTGTTGTAACCTCCTCTTCTTCCTCTCATAGTCTCCTCTCTCAAAATACAATCCTCGCCATAATGCATAGCCGCAATACATTTCCCTCATAAGAGAGGGTTGCCTTCTAGGGAAAAAAACCCTAGCATAGTTTCTACCACTAGATTTGAGACCTTATAATGAATGTTCCATATTTACAATGAAATTATAATATACATTAACAAGGCAAATTTTCCTTCGGGGGCTTTTCCCCCGAACCCCCCAACCGGGGGGATAGGCCCCCTGGACCCCGCAGAGGGGGTACCCTCCCTCTGCACTCCCCCACATGGAAGAGTGTACATACTTCTAGGGTGTAAATTTTTCATGGGATATAAACATGTTTGACAGCAAGGACCTCTGAATTAGGAACAAAATCAGGCTCCACAACCAACAATCTCCCACTTGGAGACTGATCTCAACAACTCCACCACTGCTGTATATGATGGACTTTGAACCTTCTTGGACCTGGGAAATTTCTCATCTTCATCTTCATTCTTGAAGACCAACTGAAACTAAGCAGGAAATCAATTTCTCTCTGGTTACTCCCTTTGTTAACATGTCTGCAGGATTCTAGCTAGTGTGTATCTTTTTCAACTTCAAATGTCCATCTTCTAAGGTGGATCGTATGAAGTAGTACCTCAATTGTATTTTCTTAGTCTTCAAATGGAATGTTGAGTTCTTTGTAAGATGAAGTGCACTCTCACTGTCATAGTACAACCTGCCATTCTCCTGCTCCTTTCCCAATTCCTCCATAAACCTTTGTAACCAAATCATCTCTTTACTAGCCTTTGTAGCAGCAACATATTCTGCCTCTGTTGTTGAAAGTGCAACAACATTTTGCAGTTTCAAAATCCAACTTACTGTTGTTCCACCTATAGTAAAAACATACCCTGTGGTTCTCCTCCTGTTGTCTTTATCACCTGCCATATCTAAATCAACATATCCCTATAGAAAAGTGTCTGAACCTCCAAAACATAATGCATGAGTAGAAGTACCTCTCAAATACCTGAGAATCCACTTTACTGCCTCCCAATGTTCTTAACCTGGATTGTTCATATACATGCTCACAACTCCCATTGCATGTGCAATATCTGGTCTTTTGCAAACCATTGCATACATCAAGCTGCCAACTATTGATAAATAAGGGACCCTGGACATGTATTCTATCTCCTCCTGTGTCTTGGGACACATTTCCTTAGTTAATTTGAAATGGCTGGCCAAACGTGTACTAACTAGTTTTTCATTCTACATTCTAAACCTCTCCAATACCTTCTTTGTGTACTCACCCTGAGACAATGTCAGTTTGCGATTTTTTTTGTCTCTTGTTATTCTCATGCCAAGGATTTTCTTTGCAGCACCCAAATCCTTCATCGAAAATGAATTGGCTAATTTCTTCTTGAGCATATTTATATCCTGCATATTAGACCCTGCAACAATCATGTCATCTACATACAATAGCAAGATAATATAGCTTCCATTTTCTAGCCTTTTAAAATAAACACAGTGATCGGAATGACATCTACTATAACCATGTTCTGTCATAAACCTGTCAAACTTCAAATACCACTGCCTTGGAGATTTCTTTAGGCCATACAAGCTCTTCTTGAACCTGCATACCAAATTCTCCTTCCCTTTGACCTCATACCCCTGTGGTTGTTGCATATAAATTTCTTCCTCCAAATCCCCATGGAGAGAATTTGTTTTTACATCTAACTGTTCAAGATGCAAATCTTGTACTGCCACAAGACTTAAAATAGTCCTAATTGAAGTCATTTTAACAACAGGAGAAAATATTTCATCAAAATCTATACCTTTCTTTTTTGCAAACCCCTTTACAACAAGTCTAGCCTTGTACCGCTTTTCTCCTCCATCTTCTTCCTTCAACTTGTAAACCCATTTATTTTTCAATGCTCTTTTTCACATAGGCAACTGAACCAAGTCCCAAGTCTAGTTATTTTCCAAGGAATCCATTTCCTCTTTCATGCCTTGCTCCCACTTATTTTTAGTGTCTACCTGCATTGCCTCTTCTTAACATTCTGGTTCACTAGAATCAGTCAACAATAAATAATACAATGAAGGAGAGTATCGTTCAGGGGGTATATTTAACCTGGTATATCTTCTAACAACATTTGCAGGTGTTTGAGGTACCTGCTACTCCTGTTGTTGTACATTTTGATTTTCAAGTTCCTTTGGAATTTCTTTTTCAGTGATCTCATCGAGCACTGTGTATTCTTGTTTTTCTTCTTCTTGTTTCTTTCCCTACAACTGATCTTTGTACATGACCTTCTCATTGAATATGACATCTTTACTCCTAATGATTTTGTTATTTTCATAATCCCATAAGAGATAACCAAAATCATTAATACTGTATCCAATAAAGGTATACTTCTTGGATTTAGACTCAAGCTTTGTTCCATTTTCTTTATCAATATGGACAAATGCTTCACAACCAAAAGTTTTCAAAATAGAATAGTTTACCTTTTTTCCTGTCCATTCTTCCTCTGGAATTATACCATGAAAAGAGCTTGAAGGTCCTTTGTTTATTAAGTAAACAATAGTATCTACATCATCTACCCAGAACTGTAAGGGAAAAACGGCATGCAATCTCATACTCCTTGCATGCTCCATGATTGTCCTGTTCATTCTTTCTGACACACCATTTTCCTGTGGTGTTCTTGGAACTATCTTCTCTCTACGAATCTCATGGTATGAATAGTAATCATCAAACTCCTTGCTACAATATTCACCTCCATTATCTGATCTGAGACACTTCAAACTTTTTCATGACTCATTCTCAACCAAAGCTTTCCATTTCTTAAAAGTATCAAAAACATCAGATTTTTGTCGAATGCAATAAACCCAAGTTTTTCTAGTTGCATCATCAATAAAAGTAACATAGTAACGAGAGCCACCAAGAGATGATACATGAGTTGGTCCCCATACATTTGTATGCACAAGCTCTAACCTTTCATTCTTATTTTCTTTTCTGACTCTGAGAAATTTGACTCTCTTATGTTTTCCATAAACACAATGCTCACAGAAGTCCAAATCAATTTGTTTAAGATCTGGAAACAGATTTATTTTGTGAAGTATCTGCATGCCCTTCTCACTCATGTGTCCCAACCTATGATGCCACAGTGCTTTATCCACTCCTATAGAAGCTAAAGAGATAGAAGAGTCAGTATTACTAGTACATAAATACAATGTACCTACCTTCTCTCCTTTTGCTATCACCAATGATCCTTTGATGACCTTCCATGTCTTATCTATAAATATGGATACACAACCTTCACTTCCCAACTGTCCCATTGAAATTTTTTTTTTCCTTAAATCTGGAACATGTCTTACCTCTTTCAACAACCATTGGTTTGTTGGCAAATTCAGTTAACAAACAGCGAATTCTTGTCATTGATGGCAACAGTGAAGATGGCAGGCAAACAGAAGACAAGTTCAGAGAGGTGAATGATCAAAAGCAGTGAATGAATGAAGGCGGGAGATTCTTGGCAAATTCAATTAACAGACAGTAAATGCTTGTCATTGATGGCAGCAGTGAAGATGACAGGAAAACAAAAGACAAGTTCAGAGAGGTGAATGATCGAAAGCAGTGAATGATCGAAGGCAACGAATGAGCGAAAGGTTGAAGAAGAATCTCTTATCGTTGAAGAGGGAGACAGATCTCAGTCGTCAGATCCAAGCGCAGGGTCCGACCACCATTGGATCGAAGAGAACCTGCACGATCTCTAAATTTCAAGGAGAAGTGGGCGTAATCACAATATGCAAAATTGCAATGAAATCTGAGCCGTCAGATCAAGCTTTGATCTGGACCGTTAATTCCAGTCAGTATCAGGGATCGGGACATTGAAGTGACAAGAACACTGGACATCAAGAACCCTGATTTCGCGATATGTGATATCGCGATTCAATCGCAGCCATTGAATCGAGAATGAGATCTGGACCGTTTATTTTCTTCATGGAGTATCGGGGATCGAGACTTTGAAATATCAAAAACATTTGACAACAAGAACCCCGAAATTGCGATATGCAATTTCGTGATTTAATCGCAGCCGCTGAATAGAGATCAGATCTGGATCGTTGATTCAACTTCTTATCGGAGTTTCGCGGATCGCAAATTCAAGAGGCAAATAAATCAATGCATCAAGAATGCCGATTGCGCGATATGAAAAATCGCGATTGAATCTGGACCATCAGATCAAGAAATGATCTGGACCGTTGATCTGACATCTCACGGAGTTTCGGGGATCGGTATTTGTAAGTGACAAAAACAATGAACGCCAAGAATGTCGATTTCGCGATGAGTGAATTCTCGACTTAATCTGAATCATCAGATCTTCTTATGATCTGGATCATTGATCTGACCGCTTTACGAAATTTTGTGAATCGGGATTTGTAAGTGAAAAGAACATTGAACATAAGGAATGCTGAAACCCATTTTAAAAAGGGCAAGAATAATAAAGGTCATCCAACGGTGTGGATAAAACTTGACTGTGATCGGAGGGTTACTGTTCTTTCTCACAGATTAACTTTTCAGTTACAAATCCATTAGTGAAATGGACTCATGATTTCAAATCGGTTGGCGTTTCAATTGCTTAGACAGTTGTCGTCATTTTGCCTAAGGAGTTGGGAAGTTGAACAGTCGTGTTTGAGTGTATAAAGGAAGATGAAGCAGACTGTGTCTGGTTGGTTGTTCTGTAAGTGAAAAAGAATGAAACGGTAAGAATAGAGAATGTGAGCATGTGCAAGAGGAGATTGAGGATATGTGAAGTATGAAATGAAATGCAGAGCATAATAATAGAACAGAGGAAGAGAAGAGCAGCAGAACAGTCCTCAAAAGACCATATTTACAGAACAAAGAAAGATTGGTAAGAACTGATTTATGTGTAAAAGTTGAATGTTTATTTAGCCATTAAAATTCTAGGGTGGAAGGGAGGTGCTCGGGAGGACTGTTGTCCTCAAAGGTTCAAGTGGGAGCTTGAACATAGGAAGTTGTAGCTTCCATCTGGTTGTAGCCAGAGAAACTAGGGTGGCAGGGTGGTGCTAGGGAGAAAAAGTGTTCTCTGTTATACAGGTTGGAGCCTGTGTACCGGGAAGTTGGTGCTTCCATCCAGTTGGTGCTGGAACATTCAGGAAGTTGGTGCTGGAATATTCAGGGAGTTGGTGCTTCCTTCTAGTGGGGGCTAGAGAAACCAAAGAGTTGGTGCTCTCAAATAGGTTGCAGCTTGTAAACCAGAGGTTGCAACCTGACATTGAGTTGGTGCTCAATTAAAGATGATGTACAGAACTTAAAAGATTGCCTATCATTTCGAAGAAGAAGAGGTTTTCTCCCTTTATGGGTTTCCTCGTGAAGAATATTTCTCTGTGTATACTTTATGTGTGACTGTTGTTCTTTACCTTTACTGTCCATATGTTGTATATTGTTGATGACCACATGAGGAAATTTTTAATAATGTTTTAATAGAGTTAAAATTGTTTAAGCTCACATACAACTGATTCACCCCCCCCCCTCTCAGTTGTATTAATAATTTCAACAATTGGTATCAGAGCCAGTTCCTTTTATTTAAAGGTAGATCTGTAAGCTTAAACATGACAAGTCATGAAGGGACTTTGGCCTCTAAGCCCCCTCTGTTTGATGGAACAAATTTTGCCTTCTGGAAGATTAGAATGAGAACATATTTAATGGCCTTGGGTG
>ML786608.1:672421-685193 GCA_009831015.1 Picea engelmannii
GAACCTGTCCAAAATCACCTTGAACATAATCTAGAAAATGTTTCCTATGGGGTGTGGTATGAAATGAAGCCCCTGAATCTACTACCCAAGACTTAGAAATATTATCTACAGAAAGAATCAAAGCATCTTGTAACACATCACCTATTACATTTGCTTCATGATTTCTCTCTTGTTGTCCATCTCTTTGTTTCTTTGGATCTCTGAAGTCTTTCTTCAGATGTCCTTTCTTCCCACAATTCCATCACTCTATCTTTCTAAGTCTGGATTTGGATCTACCCTTCCTATAATTCCCATGATTCCTTGAGCCCTTTCCTCTATCCTTTTGTCTTCCTCTGTTCTCCATGGTCAACTCATTACCTAATGTCTCACCTGTGCTTTTCCATTGCATTTCCTCACTAAGGATAACACCAACAACATCATCAAATTTTAAAGTATTTGAACCAGAGACAGAGTTACTTACAGCCATGACTAAGCCATTCTAGCTTTCTGGCAATGAGCACAAGATTAGAAGAGCCCTAACCTCATCATCAAAGTCCACTTTTACAAAACTTAGTTGATTAGTAACTGTATTAAATGCATTTAAATGATATGCAATAGACCCACCTTCTGACATATTCATATTAAATAATCTCTTCATTAGAAATACCTTATTGGACGCCGAGGGTTTTTCATACAGTTTAGCCAACATGTCCATCATATCCTTCATTGTCTTTTCTTTCAAAATATTGAAATCCACCGATGCTGCCAAGCTCAGTCGTATCGTTCCTAGTGCCTTTCTGTCAAGAATATCCCATTCTTCATCCTTCATGGTCGTCAACTTCTTTGCTACTCCACCCAATGGGAGGAATAGATCCTTTTGATATAAATAATCTTCCATCTGCATCTTCCATAACTGGTAGTTTTGGTGGTTAAATTTCTCGACCCTAAACTTTCCATCTTCCGACATTGCTCCCACTGAACCAGGAACCCTCTTTTCCTAAGAGTTACCTTTCGCTCTAATACCAGTTGTTATAAAAACAGGACCATGGAGCAATAAAATAAAACAAATACAGAAACAAAACACAGAATATACACAATACAATAGAGACACAGATTTACGTGGTTCACCCAGTGTGGGTTATGTCCACCAGAGAAATTGTCAGGTACTTCCTTTATTATTATCCAACAAACGAAGGCATACAACCTACAACAAAACCCATTGTAACTTCCTCTTCTTTCTCTCACAGTCTCCTCTCTCATAATACAATCCTCGCCATAATGCATAGCCTCAATACATTTCCCTCATAACATAGGGTTTCCTTCTAGGGAAAAAAACCCTGACATAATTTCTACCGTTAGATCTACAACCTTATAATGAACGGTCCATATTTACAATGAAATTACAATATACATTTACAAGGCAATTTTTCCTTCAGGGGCTTCGCCCTTGAACCCCCCTCTGCACTCCCCCGCATGGAAGAGTGTACATACTTCTGGGGTGTAAATACTTCATGGGATATAAACACGATTGAAAGCAAGGACCTCTGAATCAAGAACCAAATCAGGCTCCACAACCAACAAATTATACAAGAATGAATGCAGTTTGCTTTCTCAAGAATAAGTCAGAAGCTTTTGAAAAATTCAAGATGTACAAGGAAATGGTTGAAAATGAAATGGATTCAAAAATCAAATGCTTGAGATCTAATAATGGAGGAGATTTCACCTCAAATGAATTTATGGACTACTGCAACAATCATGGAATAAAAAGACAATTCTATGTTGCTAGGACACCTCAACAAAATGGAGTTGTTGAAAGAAAGAACAAGATAGTACAGGAAATGGCTTGAACAATTCTAATGGATTCAAAATTGAAAGATATTTTTTGGACACAGGAAATGCATACAACATTTCATATTCAAAACAGAGTAATACTCAGAAACAACACTGACAAAACCCCTTACGAACTATGGAAAGGAAGACCAACAAATGTAAAGCACTTCAGATGTTTTGGATGAAAATGTTATAAAAAAAGAGAAGATAGCGGAATGGGAAAGTTTGACTCTCGCATGGACAAAGGAGTACTTGTTGGTTACTCAAGTACAAGGAAATCATACAAGTGTTACAATATAAGATTAAATAAAGTTGTGGAAAGCGTCAACGTGACAATTGATGAAAGAGGCAGACTAGAATCCAAGGAAGAAGAAAATAAATCAATGAAACAACCCATAGAAGAAGAAGCAGAAGATGAAAAAGAAGTAGAAGAGGAAGATGAAGAGAAACTGATGGAATTAGAAGAGAAAGTTCCAGAAGTGTCTCCAAAGACACCTAGCAGATGAGTATAGAAGAATCATCCTTCAGATCAGATTATCGGAGACAAAGATGAAGGAGTTGAGACAAGAAGAAAAATCCGTTCACCAGAACAAACTCACCTAGCACTCTTATCTACAATTGAACCAAATTGTTTTGAATAAGCCAGCAAGGATGAATTTTGGAAAAAGGCCATGGATGAAGAATTGGATCAAATAGAGAAAAATGACACTTGGGAACTAATTCCAAGACCAAAGAATAAGAATGTGATCGGCACAAAATGGATCTTCAGGAATAAACTAAATGAAGATGGATAGGTTACAAGGAACAAATCTAGATTGGTATGTAAAGTATATGCACAGGTTGAAGGAATCGACTTTGAAGAGACATTTTCCCCAATCGACAGAATGGAAGCAATCTGTTTTCTTTTAGCTTATGCATGCTCCAAAAATATTAAATGTATCATATGGACGTAAAATCAACTTTTCTGAATGGGGAACTTGAAGAAGAAGTCTACATTGAACAACCAGAAGGATTTTAGTTGTCATAGAATGTAGACTACGTGTGAAAATTAAAGAAGGCCTTGTATGGTCTAAAACAGGCTCCTAGAGCATGGTACTCTAGACTGGATAAATATCTACATCAAGCAGGATTCATAAGAGGAAATGCAAACATCAACCTCTACATCAAGGTAAGTCAAGGTAATATTTTATTAGTTGAAGTTTATGCTGATGATATTATTTTTGGTAGTGATGATGACAGGTTAAGCCAAACATTTGCAAAAGATATGTAAAATGAATTTGAAATGTCGTTACTTGGAGAACTATCCTTCTTTTTGGGACTTCAGATACGCCAAAGAAACCAAGGATATTTTATTTCTCAAACCAAGTATATTAGAGAAATGCTAAAAAGGTTCAGTATGGAAGATTGCAAACCAGTTATCACTCCCATGCAAACCAGTTGCAAGTTGATCAAAGATGATGATTCGAAGTCTACAAATCAGAGGAAATATACGTCAATTATTGGAAACCTACTATATGTGATAGCATCTAAACCATATGTAATGTAGGTAGTTGGACAGGTGGCACGATTTCAATCAGCACCAAAGGAATCACATGTATTAGTAGCGAAGAGGATTTTTAGATATCTCAAAAGAACAGAAGAGTTTGGATTATGGTATCCAAAAGGAAAGGATCTATCACTTATTTCCTACATAGATGAAGATTGGGCAGGTTGTATTGATGACGACGGTTGGCAGAAGATTTGTTACTCCAGGTAAGTGCTAGCCCCTTTTTCATTAGCCCCTTCCTTCATAAGACCCTAGGCTATGACCTCATGGAAAACTATGATTGTGGTATGGGAAAGAGTGGCTTTAGGCCAACCCAACTTTCACCCTGCAATTCACCTCCAGTTGCCATGCATCACTTTTTTAAAACCATGGTATAAATTGCGGCCCGCTCTCATATTTTTAACATCTGAGCAAGTTCTAGCCCCGCAATCCAACTCGTATGTCGACCTCCAGCAATGATCCACGATCAATGGCTGCTATCTATTCTCCCTTTTCTACCTTCTTTCCTCATTCCACATACAATCCCAGATCTACACGATCTGTCGACACGTAGCTCCCTTCCAAATCAATGACTACGGTTGATTCCGGCTCTCTAGCCCTCAGGTATTTCAACTCTCGACTTTCTTCTTTTCCCGTTTGGAAATATTCCGGAGTGGAAGATCTATTGACACCTATCCTCAACAACCAGATGGTTCTAATGAAATCTAGCTCTCCGTCCTTCAGGAGTTCTCACGTCTCCACACACACAAATCTCCGGAGTGAATTTCCCTGGAGTAACAGATCTTATACCAAGCGTCCTCTCCAAATCAACGACCCTGATTCTCTTCAAGAATTCGACTCTTTCCGACCAAGACCAGATCAACGATCCTTCGACCTCCTCCTCGATCAACGATCAATATCTCCTTTGGGACTTCGATGCTTTCATCCTTTTCTTTCCTCTAGAGTGCTCCATACCCGGAGTTCCAAATATGGCACCACGTGTCCACTTTCAGATCAATGACCAACATTTACTTCAGTTGTTCCTCCTCCTCCTTGTCCACAAAATTCTGAAGTTGTGGATCTTACACCCTTTGTCCTCCTTGATGATGGACGGTCCCAAATCACTTCAGGACTTTGAAAAGTCCACTTACCCTGTGCACACAAGGGTTACGTCTCATTCTCTTACCCCCGGATCCAACGGTTTCTAGTCCTTGGCGCTTAGACCTAACGGATGGGATCTGTTCCTCTCCTCTGCGCTTCCTTTATTCTATTGGACACTGATCTAACAGTCCAAGCTCCTCCCCACAACTGATCTAATGGCTGTTGTCGATCCTCCTCCTAAGCTTTTGACTTATTACACCTTGGAAGATTTTTTCAGTGTTCAAAGGCTTTAGCCTTTGACCTTTCTCCTACGAGTCCGCCTCTTGGATTTCATCTTCTCTCTCGTAAGCGTTATCTCTTCTGAGATTTAGGATTTAGAATGAGCCCATATCCCATGAAGTCCTTGTGTTATCTCTTCTAATCTTTTTGAATTACTCATTATCTTAAGGGTCTTGGCCCTTCTGTTTCCTTTAAAAGGAAAACTATGTGCCCTCTTGGAAACCTCCTACTCAAAGCACACCTTGCTGATCATTTTCTATAGAGTGTTCAACAGCTTTGTGAGTATCTTCCTCTGATACTCTTCTCCCTAAACTCGACAAAGAGTTCTCTCTGTGCACAATTTCACTCGCTTGATGCCCGCCTAGAAGATCCCTACAGATTTCTCAGTGACTCTATCTCTCTCTAAACTCAACACATAGTTCTTCCTGTGAACTCCTTGCACCTCCGTTGATGAAGGTTCAACGGTATCTCTCTTGAGATTCTCTGAGGTTAACTTACCTCTTTCAACACACTCCTTCCAAATAATGTGCACTACTTGCACTTGAAAACTCAAAGAAGAGAAACAATTGAAACTTATTCAATACTTCACCAGTTTACGCATTCAAACCAATCTGATTTAGGAAAACGTAAAGATTCATTTTCTTTCTGATCTCTTCTCTACTCTGTTATCATTTTCGGTCACTAGCCCCTTTCTCTCAGTCCCCAATCCATGTGATCATGGGCCATGACTAAGCGCTAGATCACTAGGTGCTTACTCAGCCCTTCGACTTCAGAAGATTTCAAAGCACCACACAACAATCTCTTGGAGTTCATATTATCGATCTCGTGAAGTAGGGTGGATCAAATGTCCATGTCTACTTAACATCCGATGACTGACACTCACTATGGAACCTCAGGTGTCTGAGTTCTAGGTCTTTGGGTCTTCGAGACTTCGGAGCGTCGGAGGATCTCACATCCACACATCCGAACTGTTAATCTCCGAACATTCCCAATCATCCTTGGTGACATCATTACACCACATCACTTACATTTTCCAATTGTGGGGGCATGGGGTAGTGGTTTGGAGTAACCCACCTTTCATCCCACAATTCTTCTTAGGCTAACATGTAACCCCTCGGTGAAACAGCAGTTTGGATTGCGGGACGGCCTTGGATAATTAACTTTCATGCAAATTGGGTGCCCACAATGCCTCCTGGCCGTTGTTCTTGATTTATCATGACCAATGCTAGTGTGGTTCCTCCAACCTTTAACTATGTTATGTAACCTTGACCCCACTAGCCATGCTCATATAGAAATTCACATGGTGGAATACTAGCGGTTGATACGTGTCCCATTCAGATGAGTGACACGTGTCTCGTTCCAAATGCCATTTCAATCTTCCACGAATCGGAACCCATTGACATGTGGCACACATCCCATGTGTCCACGTCCATCCAAGTGACATCATCATGGCTCACTACTTCGGCTCTTTGGAACCTTTCTCCCTTCACTACTGCTTTTGACCTTTTTAACATTGGATTGATCCAACGGTTAAGCTCAACTCTCCAGATCTATAGTGTAGATCCACTTCAGAATTTCGGGCTTCGGCCCTTCTCTTGTTTCTGGCATCAGACTTCACTAAAGTCGTGAAATATGAAGGGATTCCAGGTTAACTTTTCTTCATATTCCCCAAATATGACAATCGTAAGGGATTTCCCTTCCTTCTGAACAGATCCTACAACGTAGAACAAACTCTATTACTCTACGAATTTCCAAAGGAATTCATGGCTAACTACCTCGCAACATTACCAGATCTTACGGTTGTGAAGGATTCTCCTTCTCCTGAACAAATCCTAGGGTCCACGTTACTCTGTGGCCCAACACCACTTCTTTAGTGGTTTTACAACATCGCTACTCCTCCTGAGATTCGTAACACGACCAAGGTAACTTCTTGGAACTCAGGAAGGTTCTGAGGTTCGAAATTGGTCCTCCAGACACAATTTCCTCTTGAAACCTTGGGTCCAATGACCACTTATCCAACCCATCCAAGATCAGCATTGAAACCATTCTCTGAACTCGAATTTTTTCTATTCCAACAATAATTATTTCCGAATATTTTGCTTCAACTACCACTAACATGGCCCATCCAGGCTCAGTGTTGAAAACCTTGGCTCTAATACCAATTGGCTCTGTTATTTGTAAGAATTTGTAAGTATCTATACTCTTCCTATGCGAGCAAACCTTAGCAAGATGGATCACCCAAGGGACTATGTAGAAGAGAACAGGATGTCTAAGCATGGAAGGTTAGTGACTACAAGGAAGAATATACTTGAATGAATAACATGATAGCTGGGATCGTGTGCACATTGGGTATGTCTAAGAAAATAGTGAGTTGAAATCTAACCGTGGAAGCCATATGGATGTGGATCCTTGATCAAACAAATAAGTATTGTGTTCAATTGTATTTTCATATTGAGTTATTAAAACCAATGGAATATTTATGCATAGAAGAGGTTATAATATAAATATTGTTTGATGATTGTTGTAGGCATGTGCTAAATTTCTAGAAGTCTAGAAGTGAATCAGGTTGTGAAGAAAATGACACTACAAAGAGGTTGAAGGATGAAGACATAGAAAGTATGATGAGAGAAGAACTATTGTCCATGAAACCACAAGAGGAAGTAGTGAGGGGCTTGTAGGGTGGATTCATATGCTAGATATCCCAAGCCACCATATCAAATGATTTTGGGGAATAACTAGTTATTTCCCTTTTCCCAAATTTAAATAAAATAGTTAATGAAGGGGGTTGGTAGTTGAGAATTCAACCACCCATAATGAGTGGAAGTATGGAGGAATGGATAGTACAAATGAATACTATCAATAATTCTTGTGACAAATAATTCTTTACTTATGCTTTCTTTTATGCTCTGTAAAATATGTAATTAAGCATTCCTTTGTAATCGATGGAATTGTATAGTAATTTATTATCTATTTATGGTTTCCTATGAATGGAAAATAGATTCATGAATTGAGAAATTGAATGGGTATATGAGGTTCCTTGAATGCAAAATATTCTATTGTTTGGTTGTTTTCCTCTGTAGTCTAATTACATAGAATCCAAATCATTGTATCTCTCTATTCCCTTATGCACCATTTTTGTGCAAACTCTATTGAGGAAACACTAAAATTTGGGTTATCGAGATCATGAATATCAATAGTTTCTTTGAAGTCATACTTTCATAGGTTGGAACATTGAGGTGGAGCCCTATATCTAGTTTGTCGAAAATCTAGAATTTCAAAGAAGTCATCCTTTACCAAAATATCAAATGTTGGAACGTAGACGATTGGAACCCTGACTTATCAGAACCCTCAACTAGGTAGCAGCGTGGAAGAGATACAAAAATTTGAAAAAAATCTCCAAGAACTTTTATTGGAAGATCCATATTTCATGTATCGAAGGCGGTGCCAAGTTAGTAATGTTCCATGTCATTAGAGCCATGGTGGAAAATTACCTATGGCAAGGCCACAATGGTTGGTCATGGTGGTGGAAAACAAGGCAAAGATTCACGGGATCCAAGATTTATTCTAAATATATATTTACAAAATTCTATATCCCCAATATGTGGAACAATGTGGAAGGAACTCTAAAACTAGAATAGTGAACATCCAAAGTGGAGGACATCCAACAATTCGAATAAATAGCCTTTTGTAAAAAGTCAAATCCAAATATGGAAATATGACGCAGTGGAACCTCAAGGTTTGTGGAATCATGTTGACAGGGAGCCCATGTGGGGATGACATGGATTCCATGTCATTAGTTACGTGGCATATTTCAAATGGTAGAGTCATGGTGGCATGTTGCGGGAGGAGGCCAGATGGTTGAATCGGGAAGTGAAATTGGGCCCATCTAGAAATCCATAAAATATTTAAAGTGACCTTTTTATAAAATGTCAGATCTCATATTCTAATTCAGCATGCCACATCAACAGTATGGTATGTCAACAAGGCCATGGTGGAAGGTATTGAGTCGGATGGTGGAACTGTGTGGTAGAACCACAACATTCAGAAATCCATAGATTCTCAATAATAAACTTTTTGTAAAAGTCTAGATGCAAGATGCCATGACAGTAGCATTGTATCATGCCATGATAGAGTGCATGTGTCATACCACATCAACAAGGTGACCACGTCAACAATCATTGAATAGTTGATGAAGCATAGGGAACATATCTCAAGGATAATGGATAGGCAGTAGATCTCCTTGGAAATGCATCGAATGGTGGAACTGGGAGATAGAACTAGGACCTTCTGAAAATCCATAAATCCTAAAAATGGGATTTTATATAAAATTGTATGTTGAATGGTGGAATGGTGTGGTGGAGCCTAGACCATCTGGATATCCAGAAATATTTGATTTCTTAAAAGGGGAATTTCATGAAAGTTGGATGCTCGATGGTTGGATGTGGAACCTTGACATGGTGAAACCTTAACCTCGAGGTGGAATGGAAAATTCTAAGAGCGAAAAAAAATCACCCCAAGGGAATAGGGGGATCCATGTATGATTAACCCTCAAACCATGTAAGATATTGACACCAACGTGAAAGTGCCAAGTTGAGGTGAAATGTGGAGAGGAAAGGTGTCCTCCTATGGTGAATTTGAGATGAAGAGTATGGACCAATGATCAAGAACCTTTGAAGCTTGTTATTAATATGAACCGCTGGATTCAACCAACCTCAATCATTAGATTTATTGGTTTTGGAGCCTGATTATCTTCTTGATTTAGAGGTCATGTTTCAACTGCGTTTGGACCCAATTACCTAATGCAGGGGTGTGGGGGGGTTTGTCTCCCCACATATGGAGACAGGGGGGAGACACTTTATGAATCCCCGCCTGGCAGGGGTTCGGGGGAAATGCCCTTCAAAATAAATTTTTGGGAAATTTTCCTTGTAAAATATTGTAATTTCGTAGTCAATATGGACCATTCATTATAAGGTCACATATATGACGGTAGAAGTTATGTTGAGATTTTTGCACTAGAAGGAAACCATGTATTATGATGGAATTGTATTGTGGTTGTGTATGTGAGTGAATATTGTATTTAGAGAGAGGATAATGTGAGAGAAAGAAGAGTAAGTTACAGTGGCTGTGTTGTATGTTGCATCCATTTATTTGTTGGATAACAATAAACGAAGGACATGGAAATTTCTATGGTGGACGTATCCCAGACTGGGTGAACCATGTATATATGTGTCTCTATTTTATTGTGTATCTTTTGTGTTTTATTTTTTCATTTGTTTTATTTTATTACTCTACGATCATGCTTTTCTAACAACTAGTATCAAAGCGAAAGGTAATCGCACAAAAAGAGGGTTCCTAGTTCGAGTGAGAGAAATGGCACAAAATGGAAAGTTTAAGGTAGAGAAATTTAATGGCCAAAACTATCATTTATAGAAGATGAAGATGGAATACTATCTATATCAAAAGGATATTTTCTTACCATTGGGTGGAAAATCAAAGCAGTGAACGAGTATGAAGGACAAAGAATGGGATATTCTTGACAGAAAGGAATTTGGAATGATACAATTGTTCCTGGAAGCATTGGTGGTTTTAAATATTTCAAAAGAAACAACAATAGAGGATCTGATGAAGGCCGCATGGAAAAACTGTATGAAAAAAATCTACCTCTAATAAGGTATTTCTAATGAAGTGATTATTTAATATGAAGATGTCAGAAGGTGGGTCTATTTCTGACAATTTAAATGAATTTAATATGGTTACTAATCAAATAAGTTCTGTAATAGTGGACTTTGATGATGAGGTTAGGGCTCTTCTAATCTTGTGCTCATTGCCAAAAATATAGAACGACTTGGTCATGGTTGTAATTAACTATGTCTTTGGTTCAAACACTCTGAAATTTGATCATGTTGTTGATGTTACCCTTAGAAAGGAAATGCAATGGAAAATCACATGCAAGACATCATGTAATGCATTGCTCTTGGCATTAGTACATATGACCAAATTTGCAACGGTTTTTCGTTGATATTGCCACACTTATCTGTCGCAATTTCCTCGAAAGACGAAACTTTTTTTTGTCGCTATATCCACGATCCAAGTGTACGTGGAAACATCGAAGAAATTATCTCTCCACTTGTCATCACCATCAAGATCAGTTTGCCCTATGCATCGTTGCAATTACAACGAAGAACTGTGTCAATTATGATGAAACTTCGTCGCAATTGCGACGAAAATTTATGCCAAGACAAAAAATTACGACGCAGATGTTGTATGTGCGACGCAAAACCGTGGAAACTTGCAATGAAAATCCGTGGAAATAGCAACGAAAATGTATCTTAAGACCAAACTTATGACGTAGATGTTGTATGTGCGAAGAAAAACCGTGGCAAATTGCAACGAACTTTCCTCCTTATTGTCACGGTTGTTCTAAATAAAAATTTGTTTCCGACGAACTATTGTCGATATTGCGACGATGACTTTATGTTTAAAGAAAAAAATTACACGAGATATGGTATTACCATATTACATTGTAATATGGTATTACCATATTACATTGTAATATGGTATTACCATATTACATTGTAATATGGTATACCAGATTACAATGTAATATGGTAATGCCAGATTACAATGTAATATGGTAATGCCATATTACAATGTAATATGGTAATGCCATATTACAATGTAATATGGCATTACCATATTACATTGTAATATGGTATACAATTGTAATATTCTAATATTCTAATATATTATATATTGTAATATTGTAATATTCTATTGAAAGATGGATGTTAGAGAAAATATGTAGACCTTTTAGATTGAACAAGATTATAGTATATATATATATATATATATATATATATATATATATATTGTAATATTCTATTGAAAGATGGATGTTAGAGAAAATGTGTAGACCTTTTAGATTGAACAAGATTATAGTATCTATATATATATATATATATATATAATGTGTTATCATGAAGTTGGATTAGAAATAAGGATACCAATATGACAATATACACAAAGAATAATTTGGAATATTACTTTCAAAAAAACACATGGATTGCATGAGTAAGTCTTTATGCAATTTATATTACACAATACTATGACAACACTTCTAAGATTGATGGATGATATCTTAAGACCATTTCTCGAACTTGTTTATTGTAGCCTCCTTGGATGATATTTTGACTTTTAGCAAGATTTGGGAAGATCATTTGAAACATTTGGAGATGATAGTTTAACCCTTCAACACAATTAATTGCAAGACAACATGAAGAAATATGAGCTTGGAAAACAATTATTGTTGTGTATGGATTTTGTAGTTAGAGTATGTGAATTTTGTATTGACCTAAGAAATATAAAATTCGTTGTAAATTGGTTGATCCCAGATAATTTAATTGAACCAAGGTAATTCATGGGGTTAGCAAATTATTTAGGAATGAAGTGTCTATTCAATGCACATTAGAAAAGGCAAGTATAACTTTTCAATTCATTTCAATTGAAAACCAAGTAACTGAAGCTTTGACATGAAAGAATTGTAATGCATCAATATTAAATCTAATGAAACTTGCAATTTCATTTTAAATCAAAGAAAATGTCGCATGATACATAATGGGGGAACCTTTGATACAATGAAGGAGTTGGATAACATAACACTTGAAAAATTTGTTGGTGCAATCATAATATACCCCAAATAAGATAAGGAATTGTACATCATAGTTTAGGCATTGAAGTACTACATGAATTATTTGTTGGGAAAACAAAAAAAAATTCACTCAAATCATAAACTTTTATAATCCTTGTCAATTGATCCAAGTCACAACAAAGCCCAGACTTCATGTGAATGGTATCCTGCAACATTTTGATTCAGTATGTACTTAAACTTAAATGTGAATGGTATCTCAACATTTTATTTTTATTTTACCATAGCTCTAAAGTTAAACTCTTATGTACTTGAAGAATATAAGGGATTACCTACATCTAGCTCAAATTTTGGCAAATGGTTAAAACCTTACAAAACTTGTATATATATGCAAGTCTCAAGTCTTTGAGATG
>ML786608.1:704867-731130 GCA_009831015.1 Picea engelmannii
TTAAGAGAAGCATCTAGAGGAAGATCCTTCTAGAAGCGGAAGCTTCTATTAGGTCTTCTTACATCCGCCTTATTCTATTTTATTGAAAGGTCTTATTAATATTGACCTTTATTACATCTGAATACATTGATCTACCTATGTGAAGGTTAGGACATTAACACTTTTAACGCCTTAAGAAATCCTTAAACATTTTCCCTAACTAAATTTCGCCCAGTCCAGAATCTAAGTCCTAAGTCTAAAACTTCTCTAGGGGTAAATTTTTGTCTGACCTTAAGAAATTTACCCTATCAAAATATATATGTGTGTGTGTGTGTGTGTATAAAAAAAAAATAAAGACAAATTTAACATTAAACCAAAAACCACTTAAGCTATAGTTTTAGTCTTCATAAAGTTTGTAGGGTAAAATAAAGAGAATAAGAAATTAATTCAAATCCGTGGTTGTAAATTTGAAAAGAAGGATTTAATTAGTTAACTTGTGGAAGTATAAAAAGATTTTTAAATTAATAATAAAGGGAAAAGAGTAAATAGCGCAACTACCATTTTGTCTCTAATAAAAAGGGGAAAGAAGGGATTAATAAGAATTAGGAAACTAAGTAATGGAGGAAACATAATAAAGGAAAGTTGGGAACTTATGGTAAAAAGCGAGGTCAACATAGTAAGGAATCTGCAATTAAGAACCTTCTAATTTGAGCTAATTTAGCAACTTCATTTTTAGGGAAATTATTTAAAACATGTAAGGGGATCTAGGAACACCTAGGAGGAAATTTAGGAGCAACTCTAGCTGGGTGAGGGAAATGAGACAATTAATAAATTAAAAAAAAAATAATTAATGGAGAAAAGAGGGGGATGGACGACACTTGTGCGAAGGAGATTATTTAGATTATTTTCTTTAAAACTTAATTTAAATGTGATTAAGGGAAAGTTGGTGGTCCAAAAAAATAGTATAAAGGAAAGGGAAGGAGGAAGAAAGGGGATCGGTTGATAGCGTAACATTACGCTGTCGGATTTGTGACTTGACTGATTACTTGTGGAGAGTTGGGATTTTCCAGCTCGGATAGGAGTGGTAGCTCGACCTTGCGAGGCGAGCTGGGAAGCTAGACTTACCATCTACATACCGTGTGGCCCCTTTGTGGCTCGGGGGGCTAAGGGGGAAGCAGAGTACCCCTAGCGATTAGTTGGGAGGTACCGGTGTAGTCTTGATGGTCTGCGAGCAGGAGAGGGATGGAGCGCGCGAATGACACTCAGGGACGATGTTAAGGCAACGGTATGATTTTTAATTTGGTAGAATAGAATGCAATTGGGATTTATGATGTAGATCTGTCTGTTATTGGAAAAGTAAACTGGAGTTAAATTTTATATAACATTTGTTGTATCTTCCGTTTCCTTCGATGATTCGCAATGTTAATTTTTATACAACGCTTGCCGAAACTCCTGATTTCATCCAATGATTGCTAAAGGTTAAACTGTTATATAAGAAATTGCGGTACCTTTGGACTTAAATTCCTGGTAAAGATGAGTTAGCTAGCCTAGAGGCCCACTCCTTGACAGATTCTAAATTGCAGGACAGCGTTCACCTTCCCTCTCTGCTTTTTCTTTAACTTTTGGGGCGATGTTATACCTGTGTTGAGTCTAGGGGCGAATTTACACCTGGACGAAATTTTTGAGCGTTCTCTTCTCCTTGCGTCTTCATCCTTCATCTGGCGAAATTTATTTGTGAATTTATTATTTACCGGCGAGCCTTGTTCTGTCTGATTCATCTTCTGTTAATGGTCTTTAATCTCTGCAAAATGTTGAATTGTATAAAGGGTTAGGCACAGAAGTTATGCACTGTGTGCTAGCTTAAGAAGCCCAGGAGACTTAGTGTAGTCGACAGTCCCAAAAAAGGAATGAAAAGAGATTGAAATGTCAAAACCCTTAGCGTCTTGGATTTCCAGGAATGGCCCCCAACCATGCACGCTTGGTCCATGTCCAGAATCGCCCCAGCCATTCAGAGGGAAGTTACTGTCTTCGCCCTCACTACCATAGGCCCTTAGCTATTTTGAACTGGATCCGTATACGCACGGATGCGGTGGAATTCGCAGTTCTGTTATTACTGTGTTTTTAAATATTACAGAGTAAACCTTTAGTGTTAGCTAACACTCCCAGACAGGGCGTGGAGTCGGTGTTTTTTTTGTGTGTTAATGTGGTTGGTTACTAGGGTACCGTTACGTGTAAAACCGCGGATAACTCTCACCCTGCGTGTTAAGTAGAAGTTCTGGTTGTAAGTGTAGCGATTAGTGGTTGTGGCCTCCCTTGGTATAGAAACCATTGGTTTTAGCGTATCCTGGATAGCCAACGTGTGCAATGAGGTTACGGTAATGGTGAATTTTATATTCTGGGTGTGGCAGTGACTGTAATTCGCTGCCAGCGTAAATTCGCCCATTAATGGCGATTTGCAATGAGAAGTGCAAGATGGCTTCTCTTTAGGCGAACTGGTTCCTGTAGCCTAGCTCTGATACATTTAGAAGTGGATTTCCCTGTAGACATTCTTCCCTTGCTATGTTAGTTAACCGACGGGTTCTCCTTACGGTGCGTCTGACTGGGATTCGTTTCACTACAGTGATGTAATGCCTCGATTTTAGCCGTAGATTGGTGGGTGTAGTAGCTGGCTTGAGCGTTCGTTAAGGCGAGAGGGAGATCCACCGGGGCTTACCAAAATCCGCATTTAGTTCTTTTGGGTTGTGACAGCGATCTTGCTGGGCAACGAGTTTTTATCCTGAAACAGAGAGCCACCCTTTTTTTTAAAAATTTGGTTCCAGTCCTGACTTTGTTGGCCTCGACTGTGTGCCTGACAGCCTTTTAATTCGGAATATGCCAGTGTTTTACTTGGGAGTCAAGCAGCACTCCCGTCGAGGTCGGCGATTCTAATTAATGGACAGGCAGTCTAATCCTTAGCAACATAGTGTGTGTTAGAGACAGCGTTAGTTAAGGCTGTAACTTAATGTTTTGATGTTGTAACTTTATTGTTTTAATGTCGTTCTAGCGTGTTAATGTTGTAACCTTTGTTTAATGAACCTTTGGTTAGCATCCTTGCCCTAACTGTTATCGATATAGTCTGCTCTGCTATGGTTATAAAGTAGTTCGTTTTAGCGTTTTAATGTTTTAAAGAAATTTTAGTTCGTTCTAGCGTTGTAACTTATGTTTCTCATAGGAGATGAAATACTTCTTAAAGTCTTCTAATTAATTGCCATCATTTCAAGTTAAAGCTAATGCTTAGGGAAGGGTTAATGTTAATATTGTTATTGGGTTAGAGTAATCATAATAGATATGTTTATGGCAATGTATGTCTCATTATATATAGTTATTGTAAAATAAAATGAAAAATAGTGGTTATTTAATGGTAGTGATATTTCTTTAATCGTTATTAAATTGTTATTTAATTGTTGCTTATTTAATTGTTAAGTAATCGCAATGTCATATAATTGCATTGTTATTTATTTAATCGCTATTTAATTGGTGGAGAAGCATGAAATGCATTGCTAATTAAGGGCAATGTTAGGGTAACATTAAACGAAGGATGATGATAATTTTAGGAATGTCACTGAAAATTTTATTGTTATAATAATATAAATTGGTATGGTAATGGAAAGAAGCTTGTTGCTGTAATTTATGTCGATATGATAATAAATTGTAACGTGATGAATTGTTAATGAAATGTTAATGAAATGTTAAAGTAATTGAGTGTGTTGTGAGATAATGGATTGTAGCGCAATTTCAAATGCTTATAGTTATGGGAAGTTAATGCTTGTGGATGTTATTTTAATGCATTGTCAATTATGGGATAATGGTTATGTGGTTATTGTTTTAGGGTATTGTTAAGGTAAATGACTTAGATAACTTAAGGGGTAAAGTGTTTGTCCTTATTTAGATGTCATAATAAACTTGTAATGCGGTCTTTATCTTATGGGAATGAAGTTGAAGGTTATCATCCTTGATAATAGATAAAAATACGATGTCCTGAACTAAGGGAATTAAATCATTATGATTTAGTAAATGGGGGTGTACAATCAATTGAAATTGCCTCAGTAAGGGATTGCTTAACAATTGGAATTGCTATAAATTGAATTTACCATTTATTGACTAGCACATCGTAGAGGACGTGGCTGATCCTTATCTATTGTTGTACTTGGATGTAAATAATTTTTTCTTGGTCTGTTGGTGTCGAGCGGGATGTAGACACCTCCATGTTCTCCGTTGGGTTCCTTCTGCAGGGTGCTTTTAATTGATTGGCTTAGGTTTGGGCTGTTAAATTTAGGGTTAATAAAGTTGTTGTTTATGTCTATGCTGACGTTTAGGGTCAGTTTAATTTCAGGGTTAGTACTATAATTGGAATTGTCCAAACTCACAGTTGTATGATATCAAACTCTTCAATCTGATAAAACTAGTCGCTCTGTATATAAGTCTGTGTGTGTGATTATTTTTTTCTGTGTAAAGAATCCAGTGCCGTATCAAGAGTCTCAGGCCCTTTAAAGGCAAGGTTTTCACTCTTGCGACACACCCCTAAGGTCGTATCAGTAGTCGCAGGCTCTTTAAAGGCAGATTTCCCACCACTGCGACCTCCTGACAGAGATTACTAGTTTCTTCCTGAGCAGCCAGGAGCCTATATGACATTCTCTCTCTCCGGAGTAGAGAACTAAGATTAAATGCCCTGCTTTCCTGTGCATAAATAGTAAAATATACTACTATGGATTCTTCCATCTGTGTTTGTACTGTACATAACATAGTATGTCGTTTAATGCTTGCAGTCACTTGTTGTGCGCCTTATGTCTTCTTGTTGTGATCATCGTGGTTACGTCTTGTTAGTCGTCGGGTGGCAACGTAGAGTCAAGTGTGTCTGTTCCTTTTTACACGTGCACACACACCTTAAACCAAAAAAAAAAAAATGCACATGTTAAAGAGTTGTTGTCGTAACGAGGAGGATGTTACATATGGTATCAGAGAGGGTTCGACCCGCGACTTGGGATTCGCTACGGCTTTCGTTGACATTTTTAGATTTGATTATACTGTTGTTGATCAAGCTGATTGTGTGCGTGCAGGTAATCATGGTTAGAGGACGCCATGGAGGCAGACGACAGGGTGCTAGGGGAGGAGACGTGACACCTCAAGTAGCATCCACGCCTGAGGGGTCTAACCCCCAGGGAGGCAAGCAGGTTCTCGGACAGGAGCAGATAGCAGTTGGAGACATGGTCGGGATGATGAGGTATTTTCAGTGCATGTCCAAGGCACTGATCAGTCGCTTGGAAAGAGAAGAGGCCAAGGCACTGGCACCCGCTGAGGTTCCACCGCGCGCACCGGTTGTTATAGATAGCATTCACCGTGACCTCGAGAAGGTTAAATTTCTCGACCTCTTTGGTGCCCCATATGGCGTCGCCGCTGAGGCATGGTTGGAGAATATGGCGATGTGCTTTGCACTTCGCAATTATACCTCCAACATGAAGGTCCGCATGGCGGTCTTTCAACTGAAGGGGAGTGCTCTTCTATGGTGGAAGACGCTCCTACCGTAGTTGAACATGGTCGTTGAAGACGTGTCATGGGAACTGTTTGAAGAATGGTTCCGGGAGAGGTGTATTTCAGAGGAATTCATTGAGTGTCAGCTCAATGAGTTCAACCCATTACGACAGGGAGGTCGTACGGTGCCCGAGTACGAGGCACGTTTTATGGAGCTGCTCCGGTATGCTCTGCACCTTAATACAGAGAAACTTAAGGTCAATCGGTTCGTGTTTGGCCTTAACGAAAGCCTGCATGAAAAGGTTAGGATATTTATGCCTCAAACCTTGCACGATGTCGTCAAGAAGGCCCACATAGTAGAAGAGGAGCTTATCAGTGGGGGTCAGACCAGGACTCCAGCGAGACCAGCAGGGTAGGGTTCCTCTGGAACCATGCGGCACCAGACACCAGCGAGACACACACCGGGATATCGTGGCTTCCAGAGGGGATCCACATACACTACACCCCGACGACTACTGCCTCAGTAGCGGACAACTTATCGAGGACCACAGCACCAGCAGCAGCGTCGCCCGCAGCAGCAACAGTTTAGGCCTGTTCAGCAGAACAGACCAGGTTTCCAGGCCAGTGGGTCGTCATCTTCTACTTTGAGTACCAGGACTACTGGGTCAAAGAAGGGGTGTTGGACATGTGGGGAGCCACACTACCAGCACGATTGTCTTGTGGAGAGGACCAGAGTGTCCAGAGCAGCCAGACCCACTATAGTGGGAGATATGGGAAAGGCCCATCGGATTCATGTAGTGGTGAATAATCGCCAGGCAAAGCACCAGTCGACTGTGCTCGAGACAACAGGTACTGTTGCTGACCAGACCCTTAGTGTTTTGATAGACCCAGGTGCTACTGAGAGTTTCATTTCCGATGCAGCGCTAAAAAGGATTAAGGTAAAGGTAGTCGAACAGGACAAGTTTAGCTTTGTAGAGATGGCTTTGGGAGCCAAACAGAAGGTTGGAGGAAAGGTTATGGGTTGTGCCCTTAACCTGAGAGAGTTTGTCACAAGGGTCAACTTGTACGTCACAATCTTAGGATCTTATGACGTCGTGATTGGTATGGATTGGTTGGAATTGCATGAGGCGATACTCAACTGTAAGACAAAACGGTTGAGCTTGGTTGATGACGAAGGAAAGAGATGTGTGATTGTAGGACGGAACCAGGGAGTTTCCCTGAGGTTTGTCTCTTCCTTACAAATATGGAAGAATATGCGCAAGGGGTGCAAGATTTATGCGATCCTTTCAATAAATGAGACGGTAGTAGCGGAAGGTCTAGAACACCTTTCGGTGGTGAGAGAGTTTGCGGACGTGTTCCCGGAGGAGTTACTGGGGATGCCGCCGGAGAGGGAATTGGAGTTTACCATAGACCTGAAATCGGGGACCGAACCGATAACAAGAACGCCTTATTGGATGTCGACCCTGGAGTTGCAAGAGTTGAAAATGCAACTGAAGGAGTTGTTGGACCTAGGACTAATACGTCCTAGTGTGTCACCGTGGGGTGCGCCTGTTATTTTCATTCGGAAGAAGGACGGATCGTGGAGGCTTTGCATTGACTACGTCAACTGAACAAGGCTACCATCAAGAATCAGTATCCCTTACCAAGAATTGATGATATATTCGATCAAATGAAGGGTGCGACGGTGTTCTCCAAGATCGATTTGCGATCAGGGTACCACCAGTTGCAGATCAAGGAGGATGACGTCCCTAAGACCACCTTTAAGATGATATTTGGACATTACGAGTTTACTGTTTTGTTGTTTGGACTGACAAACGCCCCAGGAGTATTTATGAGTTTGATGAACGGGGTGTTCCACGAGTACTTGGACAGGTTCATCCAAGTATTCATTGACGATATTTTGATCTATTCTCGGACGACCGAGGAGCATGACAAGCACTTGCGCTTGGTACTACAGTGTTTGCGAGAGCACAAATTGTATGGGAAGTTGTCCAAATGCTCTTTCTATCAATCGAGGATACACTACTTAGGGCACGTCATCTCCGGCAAAGGTATCGTCATGGATCCAACAAAGGTTGAGGCTATTATGGAATGGCCTACGCCGACGAATGTCACAGAAGTGCATAGTTTTATGGGTTTAGCAGGATACTATCGACGGTTTGTCGAGGGATTTTCGAAGATAGCAAATCCGATCACGGAATTGCAGAAGAAAAACAAGAAGTTTGTTTGGACCGAGAAATGCGCGGAAGCATTTCGAAGGCTTAAAGAGTTGTTGACCACAGCTCCGACACTAAAGGTCCCTAACATGGACGCAGACTTCTTGGTATGCACTGATGCATCCAAGGAAGGTTTAGGCGGAGTCTTGATGCAAGACGGACGAGTGATTGCTTACATTTCGAGGAAACTGAAAAGGCATGAGGAGAACTACGCGATGCACGATTTGGAGTTATTAGCCATCGTATATGCCTTGAAGGTTTGGAGACACTACCTGGTTGGACGAAAATTTGAACTAAAGACTGATCATTGTGGACTACATCACATTTTTACGCAAAGCGACCTGAACACGCGACAATGACGTTGGTTGGAATTGCTTAGTGAGTACAAATTTGAGATTACTTACATAAAAGGAATGTTGAACTGAGTGGCGGATGCTTTGAGTCGGAGGCCATGCATCGTTTCGGTGTTTCCTCTTCAGATGAATCTACGTGAGAAGATTCTCACCTTACAGCATGATGATGACTGGTACAAAGAGGTCGAGGGTTTTATCGGACAAAACACCATGATGGTACCACAATACGAGCTAATTTCATTTGATAACGATGGGTTATTGAGGTTTAGAAGTCGGATTTACGTACCTCCAAACGACGAGTTGAGGATGTTGATCCTGAGCGAAGCTCATAGAGAAGTTTACATGGCTCACCCGGGAGTTACGAAGATGAGGGCAGACCCTAAGCCCTTATTCTTTTGGAAGGGAATGAAGGCCGACATAGTCAACTATGTGGCAAGATGTCTAGAGTGTCAGCAGGTAAAGGCTGAACATAGACACCCAGCAGGATTACTTCAGCCACATGCCATCCCGGAATCGAAATGGGAGGTTATTTCACTGGATTTTATTGTTGGATTGCCACTAACGACAAGGAGACATGACTCGATTTTCGTGGTAGTAGACACTCTGACTTAGAGTTATCACTTTATTCCTATACGTACGACCTATCAGGCACCTGACATAGCGATAATTTTCATCAGTGAGATTGTGAGGCTGCATGGCGCGCCTAAGAGGATTATATCTGATCAAGGATCGGTGTTTACTGGACGATTTTGGACGAGTTTCCAAGAGGCCTTAGGAACCCCGCTGAACTTTAGTACTGCGTATCACCCAGAGACTGACGGACAGACAGAACGAACGAACCAAACCTTGGAAGACATGTTGCGCATGTACGTGATGGACCAACAAAAGCGTTGGGAATAATTCTTGCCACTAGTAGAGTTCGCTTACAACAACAGTTACCAGAGAACCATTAAGATGGAGCCTTTCGACTTTCTTTATGGGCAACCGTGTCGGATGCCCTTGAGTTGGGATCGGCTTGAGGATAGGGTCCTAGTGGGACCAGAAGCAATCCAAGAAATGGAAGAGCAAATGAAAACCACAAGACAAAGGATTAAAGAAGTGCAGGATCGACAAAAGAGTTATGTCGATGCGCACTGAGTCGACCGTAGTTATGAGGTCAGCGATCGAGACTTCTTGCGGGTTAAACCTCATAAGAGTTCGATCAAGTTTGGAAAAGGGTATAAACTCTCTCCTAGGTTTGTGGGACCTTTCAAGATTGTGGAGAGGAAGGGGCTCGTGGCCTATCGACTAGCCTTGCCCGATTCTTTGAGGCGTATGCACGATGTATTTCATGTATCTGTTTTGAGACATTATATTAGTGATCCTACACATGTGATTGACATGAGTTCCTTGCAGGTATCGGATGAGGGAGCGCTCACGGCTGAGCCAGTTTGCATTTTAGATCATCGCGTTCGACAGTTATGACGTTGAACAGTAGATCAGGTCAAGGTCCAATGGGACAGTTATAGTCTGAACTCGGCGACCTGGGAGGACACATATGATATGCGCCAACAGTTTCCATTTTTGTTTGATAGATAGACTTATGATACTGTGATACTTTTATTTCCGCATTTATACTAAGAAACTTCGGGACGAAGTTTAGACCAAGAGGGGGTGTATGTAACATCCCTCTCTAGCGCACTGAGAAAACTTATTCTTTGAGGACACTTGCTCGCAAGTGATCTGGACTTTTATGATGTTAAAACATTTATCCTTGATTATGATGCGTTATGATAGATGACATGATGTTTTACTTCTTTGACATAGACAAGTGCTATTGACTCAGTTTTATTGAGTGTGCAGAGTTTTGGACCTTGAGGATGCAGAGGCATCAATGGAACCCCTTGGAATCTGGATTAAGTCAGGGAGTGTGCTAATTGGGTTGATTTATTTACTGTGATATTTCATTGATTTGATGATATGATATGGACATGTTCTGACACGATTGTTGATGATGCAGGCTAACGATAGCTTGTCGACCAGACTCACATATGGAGTAAAGGGGTGACGCAACCGCACTCCTCGGAGTACGACCGCTCTCCTCAGGACCTTCTTTCTCTTCTGGCCTAAAGAACTCAAGGTTCTTCTATTTCCCTTTCGGGAAATCTACACCCACAGTTCGCTTCGCATGACCCCTCTTCTTTCGCTTATCGAGGAATCGGAACTCGCAGCTTCGCGAGTTCACGGTCTATCTTTGGGTCCTCAGTTCTCCGAGACCCGATGTCTTTGTCGACACTGACTTCCCCTTATTGGGACCCCCGCTCTATCACAACCTCGCACTATCACGACTTCGCTATTCGCGATATCAACCGCTCAGGTTTCCAAACCCCGACACGCGAGATGCCGAAAGGACGAGACTCGTGATCTCGCTCCCTCGCGACTTCACCACTCGCGAGATCAAATAACTCCTAGGTCATCTCCCGATGCCTGAGAAGCTGAAACGCCGATATTTCATGTCACCTGCCACGTCACCCTGTTGTGGCCCACACTTTCCACGCAATCGTCGGGACTTCTCCTCTCGCACTGTCACGATTTCCGTGGCCAAATCTACGATCCCTTTCTCGCAATGACCCGATAGTCGATCTCGCGATGGATCCAATGGCCCTAACTGGCTTGGATCAACGCTTTACCTGTCCTGGCTTGAACCTTCTTCGCTCTTACACAACAACTTTCCTGCAACTCCGAGAGATCCAACGGCCCACGAATCTCCACGAAATCTCCTTGGAGAAATTCGACCGTCCGTCCCTTCCAAATGAACTCTACGAATTGACGAGCCGTTCTTCCATGGAGCTCTTCACCCTTCTCGCCAACCTCTGACGCTTCCCTGCAAGCCTTCCAGGAACAACTTGTCTATACTGTTCTTCGACGAACTTGAAGGCCTATCCTTCCTGAGCTTGTTCTCGAATTCTCCAAAGTCCTTCTGAGAACTTCTTGCATGCACTCCTTGCAGTAATTCTTCAACTTTGTCTAAATGTTGAAGTTTCGACTCTGCGCACACCTACAGCAGCGGTCTTGGTTTTTCCTTTGCTTAGAATTGCAACTCTGAGACTTCATCTAGCCTATGCATGCCTTGCACGGCTCTATGCCTATCTGCAATTCTGGGAACTTAGAACAAAAGTTATCTCTATTTGAACCCCTCTGTCAACGCACTCCTTGCGGACGATTCAACTGCACTCCTTGCAGGAATTCTCTGGTTCAAGATAGAGAAACAATTGAAACTAACTCCTTGTTCTCACAGACTTCAATTCAACCATGAAATCACATACACAGCATATAAAAGCAAATGTATGACAGAAAACAAACATTCTTGAGCATAACGTCAATACAGAGAAACAACACAAAACCATGAAGTTGAATCAAAGCTTTATTCTATTAATTCAATATCTGTACATGGGTGTTCTTCATACAATTCTCTGCTTGCTCCTCTCTTTCTGAATGCTCTCGATGATCCAGAATTATTATACAATGTACAAAGGAGGGTGTCTATATCCGTTTTCCCTCTCAAACTCTAGCTATCAAATCTAGAATTAAATGTTCTATCTACTTTACATTAACTATCTTAAATGCGTCATCTGCCTAAGGACGAGAGCTATCCACTCAAGGTCCATTACAATATACAAAGTGTGCTTCATTAAATCCACACATTAATGTTTGGCGCAACAATATCAAGGTGGTTTCCAAATTTGTGATGGCGTTGTCCAGCTGTCTTCCACTCCACGCTGGCTCGCTTGATGAGTTGGCGATGCTCCTTCATCATACTCCTCGGCTTGAAAACTTTCATGGGCTCCTGTCCATGAGCTTCTGCACGGTCTGTCCATGCTTCTGTATCACTGCTTCTCTCTCCCAGCTGGCATCTTCCACTAGATGATTCTTCCATTTGACCAGGTACTTGAAGTATTATTTCCTCCTGGTCTTCTTACCTACTCGCTTGTCCAATATGCATTCCATCTGTGGATTTTCTGCAATCGGCATATGCTTCTGCCATTGGACTTCTGTCTGTTCATCACTTCCATCTCCTGCTTCCTCAGCCTTATATGGATATAAGTCTGAGACATTGAATGTCGGAGATATCCCAATACCATCCGGCAACTCAATTTCATACACATTCTCTCCGAATTTCTTCAGGACTCTGCATGGCCCGATTTTCTTCATCTTCAGCTTCTTGTATGTTCCCCTTGGGAACCTTTACTTCCTCAGATGTGCCAGAACTAGATCACCAACTTCGAACTGAAGTTGTCTCCGATGCTGATCCGCTCTGCGCTTGTACTCTTGATTTGAATCTTGCATTCACTGCTTCACTCTGCTATGAAGTTCTTTCATCGCCTCAGCGAATTCTTCTGCACTAGCACTGCTAGTCACAGTCTGTCCTGAATCTCACAATTCAGAAACTCCTCTCGGTTGTTTACCATACACAATCTGAAATCGACTTTTACCTGTACTCTGATTCACCGAATCGTTGTACGCAAACTCTACCTGTGGTAATATCTGATCCCAGCTGTTGTGGTGCTCTGTCACCAAGCTTCTCAACAAGTCTCCCAGACTTCTGTTGACCACTTTTGTTTGTCCATCGGTCTGAGGATGATAAGAAGAACTAAACGCCAAGTTAGTTCTTAGATTCTTCCATAGCGTCCTCCAAAAATGCCCTATGAATTTAGTGTCCCTGTCCGAAACTATGCTTTTCGACAATCCATGAAGTCGAATGACCTCCTTGAAAAACAAATTTGCAATGTGAGTCGCATCGCTGGTTTTCTGGCATGAAATAAAATTTTCCATCCTTGAAAACCTGTCCACGACCACAAATATCAAATCAACACCTCTTTCTGTTCTCGTCAACCCCAATACAAAATCCATGCTTATCGCCTCCCATGGCCTCTCTGGTATGGGCAATGGCTGATAAAAACCTGCATTCTGCTTTCTCCCCTTCGAATGCTGGCAAACTCTACATCTGTCAACGAACCTCTTGGCATCTGTTCACATCCCTGGCCAAAAATATGATTCGTTCAGCTTCGCGAACGTTTTGTCATGGCCAAAGTGTCCTGCCAATCCACCACTGTTCTTCTCTTTCAACAGGTTCTCCCTCATGGAGCAATTTGGAATACACAGTTGATTGCCCCTGAACAGCAATCCTTCCTGGATCATGTAATCTATCCATGGGCTTCTGTCTCTGAGAAATGGATTCTCAGCTGCTTCATATGCTTCTCCAAAATCTGCATCACCTGCATACATGTCCCTGAGATTTTCAAAACCCAATGTTTTGACTCGAAATTCATGCAGCAACAAACATTTCCTGCTCAAAGAATCAGCCACTTTGTTAGCAGTACCTGAAATGTGTTTGATTACAAACGTAAAATTCTGCATATACTCTACCCATTTTGCATGTTTCTGATTCAACTTCTCTTGTTGACTCACAAACTGTAATGCATGATTATCACTATACAAAACAAATTCTTTCGGGATCAAGTAATGCCTCCACTTCTTCAATGCTTGTATGATAGCATAAAATTCTTTATCATACGTTGAGTACTTCACCTTCGCCTCATCCAGCTTCTCGCTGAAGTATGAAATTGGTCTGTCGTCCTGGCTCAAGACCACTCCTATGGAAAAGCCACTTGCATCACATTTCACCTGGAACACTTTCATAAAATCCGGCAACACTAAGACTGGTTGTTCTGTTATCTTCTGCTTCAACAGATTGAAGCTCTTCTCAGACTCTGTTGTCCAATGAAAAGACTTATGTCACTTATTGACTGTGTCCATCATTGCTGTGCTAATTCCACTGAAATTCCTGATGAACTTTCGGTAGAAACTAGCCATACCATGAAAACTTCTCACCTCGAAAATATTTCTCGGTGATGGTCAATTCTTGATTACCTCCACTTTACTTGGATCCATTTTTAATTCATTTGCCGATATGACAAAACCCAAATAAATGAGCTCTGTCTTCATGAATGAGAACTTCTTCATGTTGATCAATAGTTTCTCCTACTGTAGTCTCCTCATCACAATGGCCAAATGCTTCAAATGTTCAGCCTTTGTTTTACTGAAGATCAGTATATCATCCAGATATACGACGACAAACTTTCCGATGAATTCCTTCAGGACTTCATTCATCAACCTCATAAATGTGCTTGGTGCATTTGTCAAGCCAAATGGCATGACTAGCCATTCATACAGTCCTTCGTTTGTCTTGAAGGATGTCTTCCATTCATCGTCTTCCCTCATGCGAATCTGATGATATCCGCTCTTCAAGTCTATCTTCGAAAAATAATTTTCCCCACTCAGGAAATCCATTAGATCATCCATTCTTGGCAGTGGAAACCTGTACCTGATGGTTATTTTTTTAATGGCCCTTGAGTCAGTACACATTCTCCATCCTCCATCTTTCTTTGGACTAAGTACTATCGGAACAGCACACAGACTTAAACTTTCCCTGACCAAACCTTTGTCCAACAGTTCCTGTACCTGCCTTTTGACCTCTTCATTCTCCTGCAACGTCAACCTGTACGCGGATTTATTTGGAAAACTGGCTCCTGGTATGAGGTCTATATGATGGCTCACTCTCCTCATCGGCGGCAACGAATGAGGTAATTCTTCCACCACTATATCAGCGAACTCTTCCAGCAGCGCCTGAATTTCCTCCGGCAGATCATTCACTCTTGTGATGGTCAAGACAAATTTCGGTTTCCGAACCACAAAGAATTGTGGATCTTCCTTCTTCTCCATATCTATGAGAAGTTCCTTCCCACTCATGAGAAGTATTGTGTTGCTCACTTCCATCTTTACCTCTTTATCCTTTATCAGAAGCAACCTGTGTGTCCTTCCATCCTTCTCCAAAGTATAGGTGTTCATTCTCCCATCATGAACCACATTTATGTCATATTTCCATGGTCTACCCAACAATAAATGACATACATCCATGGGAATGACATCATAGAGTAATTTATCATTGTATCCACTTATCTTGAATTCAACCAAGCATTGTTTAGTGACACTCACCTGATGTCCCTTCTATAACCATGAAACTTTGTATGGACTCGGGTGATCAGTTGTCTCCAGCTCTAACTTTTCCACCATCTCAGTTGAAACGAAATTATCTGTGCTACTGATGTCCACGAAAACCTTGCATACCCAATCCTTGGTCTTGCAAGCTGTCCTGAATAGTTTGGTCCTTTGAGCTGAGTCCTCCACCTCTTTCCCAGGTGTCAAGAGAGCTTTACGCATCATCAACGACCTTCCACCTTCTGTATCTTCGGTCTCAACATCATGCCTCTGCGCTTCAGTGATGTGAGATTCTCCGATGTCCTTCTTTTTCTCTGGACACTCAAATTACCTGTGCCCATTCTTTCCACATGTGAAACATGTGATTACTCCTCCTCGACCTCTTCCTCTACCTCTAGTACGAGGAAAAGTATTTTCGTCAACATAATCTCCTCGCTGATCATTTTGCTATCCTCTATGTTCAATGTATGGTCCTTCCTCTGAGGTACCGCCCCTTTCTACTCTACCCTGAGGTTTCTTCCATTCCTCCTTGGGCTTCTGGAATTTTTCCTGGGCAACTGCCTTGCCTTTGGGCTGACTTTTGCCTCGCCCTCGCTGACTTTGCTTACGGCTCAGCTTCTCCTCTGCTTTCAGAGCCATCTGATAAGCATATTCTACCGTTCTGATGGTTACCATGCTCAATTCATCCTGAATGTCATATCTCAGACCATTCAGATATCTGGCAACCTTTTCATCATCGCTCTCCCGATGACCTTCTCTGATGTTCAGTCGATAGAATTCTTCGATATATTCTTTCACTGTCATCAGCTTCTGTCTCAGGTTCTACATTCTCCTGAACAGAGTAATTTGATAATCCCTTGGGATGAAATTCGCTTTCATATTCGCGATCATTCGATCCCAACTTTTGATCTTTTGCTTGCCCTTGCAGCGTCTATCAGCTTGTAGCTCATCCCACCATAATCTTGCATGTCCCTTCAATTTTGTGACCACATGCCTAACCTTTTTATCTTCTTCGATATCTTCATAATCGAAGTAAGTGTCAAGAGCTCGGATCCAATCCAATAGCTCTTCTGCATCCAGACTCCCTTCATAAGTTGGAATGTCCATCTTTGTCTTCGAGCTCATCCGGGCGATAGCTTTAATTAATCGCTCCATGGATGCATCTTCGGCTGCAACTTCCTCCTTGTTGTTTAGCTTCAACTTTGCCTTCGGAGTCACTTAGATCTCCAGCACTGGCTGTGCATCTCTGCGTTGCTTCCATATCTTCGAGTCTCGCTCTGAGATCTCGCATCTGTCTCTCCATTTCCGGATTTCCTGCCGGCCTACCTCTTCTTTGCACCTCTCTGTCTTATGGGTCGGCTGACTGTCTTTCTCTCCTCGGTGGCATGGAAAATCTACTCCTTCTCTGCTACAGAAAGAAAAGATATTCCCTCTCTAATACAAAACTGACGCAACCTCACTCCTCAGAGTACGACCACTCTCCTCAGGACCTTCTTTCTCTTCTGGCCCGAAGAACTCAAGGTTCTTCTATTTCCCTTTCGGGAAATCTTCACCCACAGTTCGCTTCGCGTGACCCCTCTTCTTTCGCTTAACGAGGAATCGAAACTCACAGATTCACAAGTTCACAGTCTATCTTTGCGTCCTCAGTTCTCCGAGACCCGATGGCTTTGTCGACGTTGACTTCCCCTTATTGGGACCCCCGCTCTATCGCAACCTCGCGCTATCGTGACTTCGCTATTTGCGATATCAAGCGCTCAGGTTTCCAAACCCCGACACGTGAGACGCCTAAAGGCCGAGACTCATGATCTCGCTCCCTCGCGACTTCGCCACTCGTGAGATCAAATAACTCCTAGGTCAGCTCCCGATGCTCGAGAAGCTGAAACGCCGATATTTCGCGTCACCTGCCACGTCACCCTACTGTGGCCCACACTTTCGATGCAATCGTCACGACTTCGCCTCTCGCACTGTCATGATTTCCGTGGCCAAATCTTCGATCCCTTTCTCGCGATGACCCGATAGCCAATCTCGCGATGGATCCAACGGCCCTAACTGGCTTGGATCAATGCTTTACCTTTCCTGCCTTGAACCCTCTTCGTTCTTACACAGCAACTTTCCTGCAACTCCGAGAGATCCAATGACCCACGGATCTCCACGAAATCTCCTTGGAGAAATTCGACCGTCCGTCCCTTCCAAATGAACTCTACGAATTGACGAGTCGTTCTTCCACGGAGCTTGTCACCATGCTCGCCAACCTGCAACGCTTCCCTGCAATCCTTCCAGGCACGACTTGTCTATACTTTTCTTCGACGAACTTGAAGTCCTATCCTTCTTGAGCTTGTTCTCGACTTCTCCAAAGTCCTTCTGAGAACTTCTTGCATGCACTCCTTGCGGCAATTCTTCAACTTTGTCTAAGTGTTGAAGTTTCGACTCTGCACACACCTGCAGCAGCAGTCTTGGTTTTTCCTTTGCTCAGAATCGCAACTCTGAGACTTCGTCTAGCCTGCGCACGCCTTGCACGGCTCTATGCCTATCTGCAATTCTGGGAACTTAGAACAAAATTTATCTCTATTTGAACCCCTCTGTCAACGTACTCCTTGCAGACGATTCAACTGCACTCCTTGCAGGAATTCTCTGGCTCAAGATAGAGAAACAATTGAAACTAACTCCTTGTTCTCACAGACTTCAATTCAACCATGAAATCACATACACAACATATAAAAGCAAATGTATGACAGAAAAAAAACATTCTTGAGAATAACGTCAATACAGAGAAACAACACAAAACCATGAAGTTGAATAAAAGCTTTATTCTATTAATTCAATATCTGTACATGGGTGTTATTCATACAATTCTCTGCTTGCTCCTCTCTTTCTGAATGCTCTCGATGATCCAGAATTATTATACAATGTACAAAGGAGGGTGTCTATATCCGTTTTCCCTCTCGAACTCTAGCTATCAAATCTAGAATTAAATGTTCTATCTACTTTACATTAACTATCTTAAATGCCTCATCTGCCTAAGGACGAGAGCTATCTGCTCAAGGTCCATTACAATATACAAAGTGCGCTTCATTAAATACACACATTAATGTTTGGCACAACAATATCAAGGTGGTTTCAAAATTTGTGCTGGCGTTGTCCAGCTGTCTTCCGCTCCATGCTGGCTCGCTTTATGAGTTGGCGATGCTCCTGCATCATACTCCTCGGCTTGAAAACTTTCATGGGCTCTTGTCCATGAGCTTCTGCACTGTCTGTCCATGCTTCTGTATCACTGCTTCACTCTCCCAGCTGGCATCTTCCACTGGATGATTCTTCCATTTGACCAGGTACTCGAAGTATTCTTTCCTCCTGGTCTTCTTACCTACTCTCTTGTCTAATATGCATTCCATCTGTGGCTTTTCTGCAATCGGCATCTGCTTCTGCCATTGGACTTCTGGTTGTTCATCACTTCCAACTCCTGCTTCCTCAGCCTTATATGGATATAAGTCTGAGACATTGAATGTCGGAGATATCCCGATACCATCTGGCAACTCAATTTCATACGCATTCTCTCTGAATTTCTTCAGGACTCTGCATGGCCCAATTTTCTTCATCTTCAGCTTGTTGTATGTTTCCCTTGGGAACCTTTCCTTCCTCAGATGTGCCAGAACTAGATCACCAACTTTGAACTGAAGTTGTCTCCGATGCTGATCCGCTTTGTGCTTGTACTCCTTATTTGAATCTTGCAGTCGTTGCTTCACTCTGCTATGAATTTCTTTCATCGCCTCAGCAAATTCTTCTGCACTAGCACTGCTAGTCACAGTCTGTCCTGAATCTCGCAATTCAGAAACTCCTCTCGGTTGTTTACCATACACAATCTGAAATGGAGTTCTACCTGTACTCCGATTCACCGAAACGTTGTACGCAAACTCTGCCTATGGTAATATCTGATCCCAACTATTGTGGTGCTCTGTCACCAAGCTTCTCAACAAGTCTCCTAGACTTCTGTTGACCACTTCTGTTTGTCCATCTGTCTGAGGATGATAAGCAGAACTAAACGCCAAGTTATTTCCTAGATTCTTCCATAGCGTCCTCCAAAAATTCCCTATGAATTTAGTGTCCCTGTCTGAAACTATGCTTTTCGGCAATCCATGAAGTCGAATGACCTCCTTGAAAAACAAATTTGCGATGTGAGTCGCATCACTGGTTTTCTGGCATGGAATAAAATGTGCCATATTTGAAAACCTGTCCATGACCACAAAGATCAAATCAACACCTCTTTGTGTTCTCGGCAACCCCAATACAAAATCCATGCTTATCGCCTCCCATGGCCTCTCTAGTATGGGCAATGGCTGATAAAAACCTACATTCTGCTTTCTCCCCTTCGAATGCTGGAAAACTCTACATCTGTCAACGAAACTCTTGGCATATGTTCGCATCCCTGGCCAAAAATATGATTCGTTCAGCTTCGCGAACGTTTTTTCATGGCCAAAGTGTCCTGCCAATCCACCACTGTGCTTGTCTTTCAACAGGTTCTCCCTCATGGATCAATTCGGAATACACAGTTGATTGCCCCTGAACAACAATCCTTCCTGGATCATGTAATCTATCCATGGGCTTCTGTCTCTGAGAACTAGATTCTCAGCTGCTTCATATGCTTCTCCAAAATCCGCATCACCTGCATACATGTCCCTGAGATTTTCAAAACCCAATGTTTTGACTTGAAATTCCTGCAGCAACAAACATTTCCTGCTCAAAGCATTAGCCACTTTGTTAGCAGTACCTGAAATGTGTTTGATTACAAATGTAAAATTCTGCATATACTCTACCCATTTTGCATGTTTCTGATTCAACTTCTCTTGTTGACTCACAAACTATAATGCATGATTATCACTGTACAAAACAAATTCTTTCGGGATCAAGTAATGCCTCCCTCCACTTCTTCAACGCTTGTATGATAGCATAAAATTATTCATCATAAATTGAGTACTTCACCTTCGCCTTATCCATCTTCTCGCTGAAGTATGCAATTGGTCTGTCCTCCTGGCTCAAGACCGCTCCTATGGCAAATCCACTTGCATCACATTTCACCTGGAACACTTTCGTAAAATATGGAAACACCAAGACCGGTTGTTCCGTTATCTTCTGCTTCAACAGATTGAATCTCTTCTCAACCTCTGTTGTCTAATGAAAATACTTATGTCACTTCTTGACTGTTTCCATCATTGCTGTGCTAATTCCACTGAAATTCCTGATGAACTTTCGGTAGAAACTAGCCAGACCATGAAAACTTCTCACCTCGAAAATATTTCTCGGTGATGGCCAATTCTTGAATTACCTCCACTTTACCTGGATCCATTTTTAATTCATTTGTCGATATGAAAAAACCCAAATAAATGAGCTCTGTCTTCATAAATGTGCACTTCTTCATGTTGATCAACAACTTCTCTTGTTGTAGTCTCCTCGTCACAATGGCCAAATGCTTCAAATGTTCAGCCTTTGTTTTACTGAAGATCAGTATATCATCCAGATATACGACGACAAACTTTCCGATGAATTCCTTAAGGACTTCATTCATCAACCTCATAAATGTGCTTGGTGCATTTGTCAAGCCAAACGGCATGACTAGCCATTCATACAGTCCTTCGTTTGTCTTGAAGGCTGTCTTCCATTCATCGCCTTCCCTCATGCGAATCAGATGATATCCGCTCTTCAATTCTATCTTCGAAAAATAATTTGCCCCACTCAGGCAATCCATTAGATCATCCATTCTTGGCAGTGGAAACCTGTACCTGATGGTTATTTTGTTAATGGCACTTGAGTCAGTACACATTCTCCATCCTCCATCTTTCTTTGGACTAAGTACTGTCGGAACAGCACACGGACTTAAACTTTCCCTGACCAAACCTTTGTCCAACAGTTCTTGTACCTGCCTTTTGACCTCTTCATTCTCATGTGGTGTCAACCTGTACGCGGTTTTATTCGGCAAACTGGCTCCTGGTATGAGGTCTATATGATGGCTCATGCTCCTGGTATCCCGGATAGCCAACGTGTGTAATGAGGTTACGGCGATGGTGAATTTTATATTCTAGGTGTGGCAGTGACTGTAATTCGCTGGCAGCTTAAATTCGCCCATTAATGGAGATTTGCAATGAGCAGTGCAAGATGGCTTCTCTTTAGGTGAACTGGTTCCTGTAGCCTAGCTCTGATACATTCAGAAGTGGATTTCCCTGTAGACATTCTTCCCTCGCTGTGTTAGTTAACCGACGAGTTCTCCTTACGATGCGTCCGACTGGGATTCGTTTCACTATAGCGTTGTAATGCCTCGATTTTAGTTGTAGATTGGTGGGTGTAGTAGCTGGATTGAGCCTCCGTTAAGGCGAGAGGGAGATCCAATGGGGCTTACCAAAATCTGCATTCAGTTATTTTGGGTTGTGACAGCGATCTTGTTGGGAAACGAGTTTTTATCCTGAAACAGAGAGCCACCCTTTTTTTTTTAAATTTGGTTCCAGTCCTGACTTTGTTGGCCTCGACTGTGTGCCTGACAGCCTTTTAATTCGGAATATGCCAGTGTTTTACTTGGGATTCAGGCAGCACTCCTGTCGGGGTCGGCGATTCTAATTAATGGACAGACAGTCTAATCCTTAGCAGCGTAGTGTGCGTTAGAGACAACGTTAGTTAAGGCTGTAACTTAATGTTTTAATGCTGTAACTTTAATTTTGTAACTTTATTGTTTTAATTTCGTTCTAGCGTGTTAATGTTGTAACCTTTGTTTAATGAACCTTTGGTTAGCGTCCTTGCCCTAACTGCTATCGATATAGTCTTCTCTGCTATGGTTATAAAGTAGTTCGTTTTAGTGTTTTAATGTTTTAAAGAAATTTTAGTTCGTTCTAGTGTTGTAACTTATGTTTCTCATAGGAGATGAAATACTTCTTAAAGTCTTCTAACTAATTGCCATCATTTCAAGTTAAAGCTAATTCTTAGGGAAGGGTTAATGTTAATATTGTTATTGGGTTAGAGTAATCATAATAGATATGCTTATGGCAATGTATGGCTCATTATATATAGTTATTGTAAAATAAAATGAAAAATAGTGGTTATTTAATGGTAGTGATATTTCTTTAATCGTTATTAAATTGTTATTTAATTGTTGCTTATTTAATTGTTAAGTAATCGCAATGTCATATAATTGCGTTGTTATTTATTTAATCTCTATTTAATTGGTGGAGAAGCATGAAATGCATTGCTAATTAAGGGCAATGTTAGGGTAACATTAAACGAAGGATGATGATAATTTTAGGAATGTCACTGAAAATTTTATTGTTATAATGATATAAATTGGTATGGTAATGGGAAGAAGCTTGTTTCTATAATTTATGTCGATATGATAATAAATTGTAACGTGATGAATTGTTAATGAAATGTTAAAGTGATTGAGTGTGTTGCGAGATAATGGATTGTAGCGTAATTTCAAATGCTTATAGTTATGGGAAGTTAATGTCTACGGATGTTATTTTAATGCATTGTCGATTATGGGATAATGGTTATGTGGTTATCATTTTAGGGTATTGTTAAGGTAAATGACTTAGATAACTTAAGGGGTAAAGTGTTTGTCCTTATTTAGATGTCATAATAAACTTGTAATGCGGTCTTTATCTTATGGGAATGAAGTTGAAGGTTATTATCCTTGATAACAAATAAAAATACGATGTCCTAAACTAAGGGCATTAAATCATTATGATTTAGTAAATGGGGGTGTACAATCAATTGAAATTGCCTCAGTAAGGGATTTCTTAACAATTGGAATTTCTATAAATTGAATTTACCATTTATTGACTAGCACATCGTAGAGGATGTGGTTGATCCTTATCTATTTTTGTACTTGGATGTAAATAATTTTTGCTTGGTCTGTTGGTGTCGGGCGGGATGTAGACACCTCCATGTTCTCTGATGGGTTCCTTCTGCAGGGTGCTTTTAATTGATTGGATTAGGGTTGGGCTGTTAAATTTAGGGTTAATAAAGTTGTTGTTTATGTCTATGCTGACGTTTAGGTTCAGGTTAATTTCAAGGTTAGTACTATAATTGGAATTGTCCAAACTCACAGTTGTATGATATCAGACTCTTCGATCTGATAAAACTAGTCGCTCTGTATATAAGTCTGTGTGTGTGATTAATTTTTTTTGTGTAAAGAATCGAGTGTCGTATCAAGAGTTTCGGGCCCTTTAAAGGCAGGGTTTCCACTCTTGTGACACACCCCTAAGGTCGTATCAGTAGTCGCGGGCTCTTTAAAGGCAGAGTTCCCACCACTGCAACCTCCTGACAGAGATTACTAGTTTATGCCTGAGCAGTCGGCCAGGAGCCTATCTGACATTCTCTCTCTCCGGAGCAGAGAACTAAGATTAAACGCCCTGCTTTCCTGTGCAGAAATAGTAGAATCTACTACTATGGATTCTTCCATCTGTGTTCGTACTGTACATAACACAGTATGTCATTTAATGCTTGAAGTCACTTGTTGTGTGCCTTATGTATTCTTGTTGTGATCATCGTGGTTGCATCTTGTTAGTCGTCGGGTGGCGAAGTAGAAACAAGTGTGTCTATTCCTTTTTACACGCGCGCACACACCTTAAACAAAAAAAAAAAATTGCACCTGTTAAAGAGTTATTGTCGTAACGAGGAGGATGTTACATTATTGAACCAATGAACAACCAAATAAGACTTGTGAAGGGGATCTTTGGTCTCTATGGATACCTTTGGAACCATTAGTATGTATTCATAGTAAGAATGGGTCTTAGAGAATATACCATGGCAAGGAGAGGAGAACATAGAGCTTAGGCACAAAATGAAGCTTCTTGAGTTCAAGGGCCATGAACTAGGCCTCAAACAACCACTTAGATCCTTTCTAAGGTATATTTGGACTCTGGGTGGGATATGGGCACTAGTATGATTTTTTCACACCACACATGAGATTCAAGGCCTATGTTATATCATGGGGAGGAAAGTAAGGGTCTTGGGACCTAAAAAATGATTTATTTTTCATGAACAAGGACTCTAACTAGGAATATGTGGATTATTAGTATGTTTTCACAGTACGAATGAGTCTTAGGACATTTACCATGGATGGGGATGAAAACCAAGCCCTTGTGACCTAAACAAATATTCTTAGTCTTAATGGCCATGACCAAATCCTCTAAGGGATCTCTAGGGGATATTTTGCCTATACGTGGGATATCATGGATGTCGTTAAGAGGTTTCTCACATAACAGTTGGGTCTCAAATCCTTCAAGTGGGATGATCTAGAATTAAGGGCTTTTCCTCAAAATTGAAACATCTTAGGGATTAGTAAATCTATGCATGTTTATGCTCATACTCTTCAAGACTTCTCAATCCATCTTAATATGTACCTTTGTCATTACGTTAGTGATCAACTATCTTGTTTCACAGAACTCAAGCTAAAATGTATGCTTCTCTAATTGCTCACAAACATAATGGTACTGCACTTAAATGCTCTTTATTCTTGCATGAAACCTAGTATTCTTAGTCATTTCAATGAAACTTTGGTGATCACATCCTAAAATTGTAGGATTCGGTTGCTCTAACCTAACATTTTTTTGTAATTTTCTTAGCCACATCAATTCCTTTCTTGCATGATTTGCTACTACATGTTGGGGTTCTGCCATATGGTATTCTCATATGTTATGTTTATCAGAGTTGTGCATTCATTGTCTTGTTTATTAGTCGCTTATTGATATGAAGACAAGTCTAAGAGGCCTTCATTGTTTTGTCCTTTTCTCCTTCATCCAATCTCTTCGTTTTATCTCATTTCCTTTGGTATATATGTTAAGATTATTTAAGTTATTTCGGTTATTTTTAAACCATCTATGTGCATTTTAAAATGACGACTTAGCATTTCATCAAGCACTCTATCAAGCATTTCATCAAAAATTCTATCAATCATTTCCATCAAACATTTCATCAAACAATTAGCATGCACACTCAAGAGATAGGAGAAAGAAGTCAAATCATTTCCTTCGGCCGTGTGCCCTCCTTTGGTGAAAAATCGTCTTCCCTCCTCTGCAAATCCGTGTGCCATAGCCTCCTCCCACGTGCCCTCCTCTCATGCGCCTCTCCCTCCTTCTCCTCCTTCTCTCATCCTCCTCTTCCTTCCACTCTGCGTGCAAATATTGTGCCCTAGCCTCCTACCGTGCGTGAAAATACTTGTGCCCTAGCCTGCGTGCGTAACCCCTGGTGTGCGACTGTGTATAGTGGTGAGTGGTGAGTGCATCGAGCAGCTCCAAATACGTTCTCTGGTGGTGTGTATAGTGGTCATGACTATCACTTTTGTGTGCGATTGTGTATATAAGTGGCACGCGAGTACTCTATGTGATTTGAATTTTGTTTTTTGTTTTATGTTGTTTTATTTTCTTTATATATATATATGGTATAAAATATTTTGACATTAAATTATCATGTCATGGTATAAAATAGCGATCACTATAACCCCCCTTGGACATAATATACCCCCCAATATCCATGAATCTTGAATTAAATGGTCTCCCCTAACCCAATCACTCCCTCACACATTATGACCCAAAAAATCATGTTAACCCCTAAGGCACTATTGACACTAACCATTAATCCACCAATATTCTATGACCACTAATTATTATGGTCCTGGACATTGTGTACCCCCTAATCCCTATGAACCTTGGCATGCCTAACCCTTGAAATGATCAACATGTTTCATTAATAAACCATGAAGACATGAACCCCCTAAGAAACTATAATCCCAAACACACTAGTCCCCTATAAATGCATTAACCCCTTAAGACATTATTATCTCAAACAAATTAACCCTCTCATACACTGAACCCTTAATACATTATTACTTTGAACACACYACATTATTACTTTGAACCCTTAATACATTATTACTGAACCCTTATCTCAAACAAATTAGGCACCTATGTTTCCAAGGTACCTAGCCATTGAATTGATTATGATGGCTTGCACCAAAACATTCCTTTGAAAGTATTATCTTTCCTGCAATAGGAGGATCTTTGTCATTATGCAGCTAGGTATCATATATTTTGTACCTTGATATGTGAAATAGATATTGGAATCTCTAGTCGTACTCTTCAATAGGTTCTCCCATAATTTACTTCATTTCCTTTAGCTCAATGAAACTTTGTT
>ML786608.1:734942-756507 GCA_009831015.1 Picea engelmannii
AGATAATTAAATACCTGGAACAATCATTGCCAACATTGTGTGCTCTCTCTTGATCGACATCCAAGGAGGAAGGTTATTGTTTATAACAAAAATAGGCCACACTGAGTACATAGAACGAATCTCTCCAAATGGATTGACACCATCAACTGCCAACGAAAGTATAAAATTATGAGGTTCTTATTTAAAAATTGGCCACTTTTCTTTGATGTAGTTTAATGTAGAACCATCTACAGTCATTCGAAGAACATCATCTCGACTTCTATTCTTTGCATGGAAATCCATAAACTATGCTATACTTTGGCACCTGAACAACCGTTGGAAACGTGGAATTATCGAAATATAATGAGAAACTTTGTGAGGCACCTTCTTTGACACTTTATCGCTTCGATATCTACTTACTTGACATTGTGGGAATTCATTTTCTAATTGCTCATCAAGAATCAGGTCTACTCATACCTAGAGGTCGCCTTCGTAATCTCTGAAAGTGAAGAGGTCCTTACCGCCTTAGCAAAGACTATGGAATTGTTACAGAGTCGAACTTCTCTATTTAGCCAGTATTATTATGGCTGTCTTTTCCATGAGCTTCTAACTTTTCAGCTTCCAGATCGTCATCAAACTGCAAAGAGGTTATGTACAGAGGAAAAGTCAACTAATATGATTGGGGTAGTAGATTATAATATTAGGGCTCTCAATAAAGCAGAACTTTAAAACCCCGACTTGAAGGATGTGGATGTAATTCATATGGACCTAGATCAAAGTGCTCTTACAATTCCTTCTACTGTGAAAGAAGCAGTGTTTGAAAGTTTTTCAAGACAAAATAAAGTTGTTGAATGGAGGGAAGAAGGAAAAGCTGAAATTGTACCAGGTGTGCTTTTTATTGATGAAGTCCATATGCTTGACATCGGATGCTTCTCGTTTTTGAATCATGCTCTGGGAAATGATATGGCACTGATATTGGTTGTTGCAACAAATCATGAATACACTATAATGTGGCTGATACAAGACTTGCACAGCATGTTGAGAAGAGGACCTGAATAGAATCCAAAAGCATTAGAACAATCTAGTATCAAACTCAAACACATTCTCTAGCTCCAATTGAGTCAGAACTCTCTTTGGAAGACAGAGCTCAGGACAATATTGCAGGGAATTTTGTGGTTGGGATTACTATTGCTCAGGAAGTTTTAGAACATTATGGTAGTGTTTTTCATATGTCACTTCATTATTTATCAAATGCATTGTTGTAGGCAAGAACAAAACTTTCGCAGCGAGCCTACGCTGCCAAGTGTTTTAGGTAGTGTTGTAGGTGGAGGTTTTGCAGCACCAGGGGTCAGAATTGAACTAGGGACGCTACAGAAGTTCCTGATTTTTATCAAGCTCAACTTATACTTCAATTTTTTACTCTCACATGGATGAATCAACATCAAGGCAACATGGAACCATTAAATGAAGATAAATCCTCATCTACATGTGTTGTCTATCTTTCGGATGGCTAAAGGAATCCTAGTAAAAACTGAATCCTAAAAGTAGGAGATGAGTCACACCTGTCACTACCTTTTTAAAACCTCTTCCTAAAAGTTAGAGACCAATTGGTATGAGTCATCACCTTTGTAACAATTTACTATTTTTATAAAAAGGAGATAAGGCTCGAATCTGGAGTGGGGATTTGTTGTCTTGTTTGTTACAGGAGACAGCCTACAGATGTCAAGAGGATTGTAACTGCTTTTCTATTTTTATAAAGCAGAATTAAAGCGCGAGTCTTGGAGGACTGATAGCAATTTTTGTATTTATGCATATGTAAAAGACAGAACAGGGGTTCGACTAGGCAGAGTAGGAGAGGGTTCGACCTGTGTGAGAGGGTTCGACCTGAAGTTTTTTAATTTTCTTTGTTGGACTGGGATCCTGGATTTTTCAGGAGTATTTTTGTAATCTTTAAGATGATCAATTAGTAATGGGCATGCTTTCTTTTACAGGATTCTTGTGCGGATATATTGGTGGCATTTTTCCTATGTTAAAGTATTTTCCTGTCCTCTTTCCACTTGCTTTTCAGTTCTTATTATCAGAAGATAGTAAACAGAGCAGAATTTATTGGCAAATACTCTACATTTGTCCTTTTGATAATCTTTATGTTATTCATCTAAAGAGACCAGCTTAGGAATTCTTAGCTTCTCCTTTGATTGATTTTTTCCTCCCCTAGTTCTTCCTCAAATCGACACCATCAAAAATTAATTCGATCCAACATTTCCGCTACCTTGCCCTGTGTGAGAACTTTGTCCAGATCTGAGAGTGAATCACACTTTTAAGAGCAGACCCCATTTGCTCAATGGCCCTCCTTGTTGTCCCAAACTAACCATTTAAAAACCAAAACCCCAACCCCATACTTTAATTACTTTCATAGCTGGCCTAATATCCCTCCCGTAGAAACCAAGTTTAAATCAAAAAGACAGATCCCTCTCTGAGTCTTGGAGGGCTAGATCCAAGACTCCAAGAGGTTCGAGGTTACCTCTGTGATTGCCTCTATAGCCTTACGCAAATTACAGAGCACTAACATTTTTGGCGACTCCACTGGGGAACTTCTCCAAAGGTGCACTTCAAGTTCAGATTTGACTTCTGATGGTGAACAGAAGCCAAACACAGGAAGGTTGTACCATTCACCTGGCGACTCCATTTTTCAAGATCTCGAGCTTCAAAGATCACAAGTGACTTCACTGTTGAAGAATCCTGATTTCAAAGCCTTGATGAAGCTTCAAGATGACGGGGTATGTGGAAAATCCTATATCTTGTGAAGCCATAGAAGAGTTCAGAAATGAGTTAGCAGATTTTCAAATTGATGAAGTTTCGTTAACAGTCATGTTTCATTGTTGGAAATCGAAAAAAAAGTTTTAGAACATTATGGTAGTGTTTTTCATATGTCACTTCATTATTTATCAAATGCATTGTTGTAGGCAAGAACAAAACTTTCGCAGCGAGCCTACGCTGCCAAGTGTTTTAGGTAGTGTTGTAGGTGGAGGTTTTGCAGCACCAGGGGTCAGAATTGAACTAGGGACGCTACAGAAGTTCCTGATTTTTCTCAAACTCAACTTATACTTCAATTTTTGACTCTCACATGGATGAATAGACATCAAGGCAACATGGAACCATTAAATGAAGATAAATCCTCATCTACATGTGTTGTCTATCTTTCAGATGGCTAAAGGAATCCTAGTAAAAACTGAATCCTAAAAGTAGGAGATGAGTCACACCTGTCACTACCTTTTTAAAACCTCTTCCTAAAAGTTAGAGACCAGTTGGTATGAGTCATGATCTTTGTAACAATTTACTATTTTTATAAAAAGGAGATAAGGCTCGAATCTGGAGTGGGGATTTGTTGTCTTGTTTGTTACAGGAGACAGCCTACAGATGTCAAGAGGATTGTAACTGCTTTTCTATTTTTAGAAAGCAGAATTAAAGCGTGAGTCTTGGAGGACTGATAGCAATTTTTTTATTTATGCATATGTAAACGACAGAACACGGGTTCGACTGGGCAGAGTAGGAGAGGGTTCGACCTGAAGTTTTTTAATTTTCTTTGTTGGACTGGGATCCTGGATTTTTCAGGAGTATTTTTGTAATCTTTAAGATGATCAATCAGTAATGGGCATGCTTTCTTTTACAGGATTCTTGTGCGGATATATTGGTGGCGTTTTTCCTTTGTTAAAGTATTTTCCTGTCCTCTTTCCACTTGCTTTTCAGTTCTTATTAGCAGAAGATAGTAAACAGAGTAGAATTTCATGGCAAATACTCTGCATCTGTCCTTTTGATAATCTTTATGTTATTCATCTAAAGAGCCCAGTTTAGGATTTCTTAGCTTCTCCTTTGATTGTCTTTTTCCTCCCCTAGTTCTTCCTCAAATCGACACCATCAAAACTTAATTCGATCCAGCATTTCCGCTACCTTTCCCTATGTGAGAACTTTGTCCAGATCTGAGAGTGAATCACACTTTTAAGCGCAGACCCCATTTGCTCAATGGCCCTCCTTGTTATCCCAAACTAACTATTTAAAAACCAAAACCCCAACCCCATACTTTCATTACTTTCATATCTAGCCTAATATCCATCCCGTACAAACCAAGTTTAAATCGAAAAGAGAGATCCCTCTCTGAGTCTTGGAGGGCTAGATCCAAGACTCCAAGCGGTTCGAGGTTACCTCTGTCATTGCCTCTGCAGCCTTAGGAAAATTACAGAGCGCTAAAATTTTTGGTGACTCCACTGGGGAAATTCTCTAGAGGTGCACTTCAAGTTCAGATTTGACTTTTGATGGTGAACAGAAGCCAAACACAGGAAGGTTCTACCATTCACCTGGCGAATCCATTGTTCAAGATCCCGAGCTTCAAAGATCACAAGCGACTTCACTGCTGAAGAATCCAGATTTCAAAGCCTTGATGATGCTTCAAGATGACGGGGTATGTGGAAAATACTATATCTTGTGAAGCCATAGAAGAGTTCAGAAATGAGTTAGAAGATTTTCAAATTGATGAAGTTTCGTTAACAGCTGTGTTTCATTGTTGGAAATCGAAAAAAATTTCTCATGAAATTAAAATTTGTGTTCTCGAGCTGTTTGTTGAAAGACTTGAAAAGGATATCGAGCTTTTGAATACTCAGATTGAGTCTTACAGTTTCCAACATCCAAAACAATTTTATGAGAAACTTACGTCTCCAAAACCAAAAGATATTGTATCATCTTTCGATTTTCTGATTGATGAATATTTTGTTAGCAAGCATAAGTCTGAAATTGAACAGTTGCAATCATGGTCTAATATTGAGGACACGAATGGGAAACTTATCCATGTTAAAATGCTAAATGAATACCCGGAGAATCAACAAATAGATCATATATTTATTGACCCGGTTGCAAATTATATGGAGCTCCTTTTTAGTATAACTATTCAATCATGTTTTTTCTGCAAGGACCCGAGCCATCACCAGTTGCCATTACATATTTCAGTTTTGATTTTCATCGAGCATGATGAGGAAGCCCAATCATGGGATCAACTGTTGGGTTGGCTTCATTGGCACTTTTTCATTACCAGATTGAAGCAGTAACTGTTAGCAAAGTAGGGTAGGTAGGAATGCGCCAATAAGCTCAACATGATGAGAACTTTTCTTTTTATCCCTTCATAGTTTTATTTTCAGTTTACAGTTTGGGGGCAGCCCAATGATCAGTTGGTCGGCGAAATTCAGAGTTCAGCGCTCCTAGACATCTCCTTCGGAGCTATCTTCCCCAAGTGGACCCTATGTTAGAACCCTATATAATAGGGAATCAGTGTTCTGAATAATATTTATTTATTTCAGACTTATGCTTTTTCATGACGCATGGTGAAGGTGGCAGAAAGCACTCGACACTGACCAAGCATAAGATGAGTCCCCGCGCGTGAGTTTCAAAGTGAGTTTCGGTGCTTTTTTAGAAAAAAGGTTGTGAATTGGTTTGAAATGGCAAAGTTTAATTCTTGTGGGAAAATACAAATTTGGTTTGTTCGCCAAAATTTGGTCCTTTTTAGCAAAATTGGCCCCTCAGCCTTTATGCAGAGTTTGGCTTGTTTATCAAAATTTAAATATTTTGCCAAATATTTTTCCAAAAAAATAATATTGGCCTAGGGCCAACCTTCGAATGCTCGACACCAAGGATAAGCGCCATTTCATGCACCAACAGCAAACACACAAGCCAGTGCCAACACCAAACTCCAAAGCCCAAGCCTCGGGCTCACTTCATCGACACAACATGTGATTGTTGGCTCATTTAAACGCCCAAAGCTCAGTTTACCACGTAAATGTGGGATATTGCACGTAGAAGATAAAAATATAAAACACAGATTGTCAGAAGCCAGGGTAACTCGCAGGTGTCAATTTTATAAAAATCTCATTAAAAAGGTGGCCCAAAAAGCCAAGGTCCAACGCTCCAGCTCCATGCACCTAAGACCACAACGCGCGAGTCAAAGGGGAATAGAGACCAAGGCCAGTTTTGTATATCATATTGACATATGAGAATCTATCATCATATTCCTTTAACTTCTGATAACATCGTCATATTTCCATCAAGGTCTGTTGCAATTGAAAATGCTTTGCGACTGTTTTCACCAAAACTTGCATTGGTCGATGAAAATCTTACAAGAAAATTGCCCAAGACGTGGCTTACTTCTTTGGAAATTTAGAGACAACCAAATGCGGTGTGTTCTTCTGAAGTGGTGACAGTAATAGAAGCACCACATTGATTTGATCTGATGATTAAATTGATAAGGAAGCTGAAGCCACAGATTGTAGTAACAGGTATAGCAGATTTTGAGGCAAAAACTTCCACAGCTTTTGAGCAAATTCTTGATGAAACCCGACAAATTGGTTGTCTCCTTTTCTTGGATATGTCCAATCATCTTGAATTGTCTAGTTTACCGGGTAAAAATGGGATACTGAAATATCTGGCAACAAACAAACTACCCTCACATGCAGCAATCTTTTGTGGGCTCGTCAAGAATCAGGTCTACTCAGACCTAGAGGTCGCCTTCGTAATATCTGAAAGTGAAGAGGTCCTTACTGCCTTAGCAAAGACTATGGAATTGTTACAGAGTTGAACTCCTCTATTTAGCCAGTATTATTATGGCTGTCTTTTCCATGAGCTTCTAACTTTTCAGCTTCCAGATCATCATCAAACTGCAAAGAGGTTATGTACAGAGGAAAAGTCAGCTAACGTGATTGGGGTAGCAGATTCTGCTATTAGGGCTCTCAATAAAGCAGAACTTTCAAACCCCAACTTGAAGGATGTGGATGTAATTCATATGGACCTAGATCAAAGTGCTCTTACAATTCCTTCTGCTGTGAAAGAAGCAGTGTTTGAAAGTTTTTCAAGACAGAATAAAGTTTCTGAATGGAGGGAAGAAGGCAAAGTTGAAATTGTACCAGGTGTTTTTTTATTGATGAAGTCCATATGCTTGACATCGGATGCTTCTCGTTTTTGAATCGTGCTCTGGGAAATGATATGGCACCGATATTGGTTGTTGCAACAAATCATGATATCACTATAATGTGGTTGATACAAGACTTGCACAGCATGTTGAGAAGAGGACCTGAATAGAATCCAAAAGCATTAGAACAATCTAGTATCAGACTCAAACACATTCTCTGGCTCCAATTGAGTCAGAACTCTCTTTGGAAGACAGAGCTCAGGACAATATTGCATGGAATTTTGTGGTTGGGATTACTATTGCTCAGGAAGTTTTAGAACATTATGGTAGTGTTTTTCATATGTCACTTCATTATTTATCAAATGCATTGTTGCAGGAAAAAATAGAACTTTCGCAGTGAGCCTACGCTACCAAAGTGTTGTAGGTAGTGTTGTAGGTGGAGGTTTTGCAACACCAGGGGTGGGAATTGAACTAGGGACGCTACAGAAGTTCCTTATTTTGCTCAAGATCAACTTATACTTCAATTTTTTACTCTCACATGGATGAATCGACATCAAGGCAACATGGAACAATTAAATGAAGATAAATCCTCATCTACATGTGTTGTCTATCTTTCGGATGGCTAAAGGAATCCTAGTAAAAACTGAATCCTAAAAGTAGGATATGAGTCACACCTGTCACGACCTTTTTAAAACCTCTTCCTAAAAGTTAGAGACCAATTGGTATGAGTCATCACCTTTGTAACAATTTACTATTTTTATAAAAAGGAGATAAGGCTCGAATCTGGAGTGGGGATTTGTTGTCTTGTTTGTTACAGGAGACAGCCTACAGATGTCAAGAGGATTGTAACTTCTTTTCTATTTTTAGAAAGCAGAATTAAAGCGTGAGTCTTGGAGGACTAATAGCAATTTTTGTATTTATGCATATGTAAAAGACAGAACAGGGGTACGACTGGGCAGAGTAGGAGAGGGTTTGACCTGTGTGAGAGGGTTCGACCTGAAGTTTTTTAATATTCTTTGTTGGATTGGGATCCTGGCTTTTTCAGGAGTATTTTTGTAATCTTTAAGATGATCAATCAGTAATGGGCATGCTTTCTTTTATAGGATTCTTGTGCTTATATATTGGTGGCGTTTTTCCTCTGTTAAAGTATTTTCCTGTCCTCTTTCCACTTGCTTTTCAGTTCTTATTATCAGAAGATAGTAAACAGAGCAGAATTTATTGGCAAATACTCTACATCTGTCCTTTTGATAATATTTATGTTATTCATCTAAAGATCCTAGCTTAGGAATTCTTAGCTGCTCCTTTGATTGGCTTTTTCCTCCCCTAGTTCTTCCTCAAATCGACACCAACAAAACTTAATTCGATCCAACATTTCCGCTACCTTGCCCTGTGTGATAACTTTGTCCATATCTGAGAGTGAATCAAACTTTGAAGCGCAGACCCCATTTGCTCAATGGCCCTCCTTGCTGTCCCAAACTAACCATTTAAAAACCAAAACCCCAACCCCATACTTTCATTACTTTCATAGCTAGCCTAATATCCATCCCGTACAAACCAAGTTTAAATCGAAAAGAGACATCCCTCTCTAAGTCTTGGAGGGCTAGATCCAAGAATCCAAGCGGTTCGAGGTTACCTCTGTGATTGCCTCCGCAACCTTAGGTAAATTACAGAGCGCTAACATTTTTGGTGACTCCACTGGGGAACTTCTCCAGAGGTTCACTTCAAGTTCAAATTTGACTTATGATGGTGAACAGAAGCCAAACACAGGAAGGCTGTACCATTCACTTGGCGACTCCATTGTTCAAGATCCCGAGCTTCAAAGATCACAAGCGACTTCACTGTTGAAGAATCCTGATTTCAAAGCCTTGATGATGCTTCAAGATGATGGGGTATGTGGAAAATCCTATATCTTGTGAAGCCATAGAAGAGTTCAGAAATGAGTTAGCAGATTTTCAAATTGACGAAGTTTCGTTAACAGTCGTGTTTCATTGTTGGAAATCGAAAAAAAATTCTCATGAAATTAAAATTTGTGTTCTCGAGTTGTTTGCTGAAAGACTTGAAAAGGATATTGAGCTTTTGAATACTCAGATTGAATCTTACAGTTTCCAACATCCAAAACAATTTTATGAGAAACTTACGTCTCCAAAACTAAAAGATATTGTATCATCTTTCGATTTTCTGATTGATGAATATTTTGTTAGCAAGCATAAGTCTGAAATTGAACAGTTTCAATCATGGTCTAATATTGAGGACACGAATGGGAAACTTATCCATGTTAAAATGCTAAATGAATACCTGGAGAATCAACAAATAGATCATATATTTATTGACCGGGTTGCAAATTATATGAGGCTCCTTTTCAGTATAATTGTTCAATCATGTTTTTTCTGCAAGGACATGAGCCATCACCAGTTGCCATTACATATTTCAGTTTTGATTTTCATCAAGCATCATGAGGAAGCCCAATCATGGGATCAACTGTTGGGTTGGCTTCATTGGCACTTTTTCATTACCTGATTGAAGAAGTAACTGTTAGCAAAGTAGGGTAGGTAGGAATGCGCCAATAAGCTCAACATGATGAGCACTTTTCTTTTTATCCCTTCATAGGTTTATTTTTAGTTTACAGTCTGGGGGCAGCCCAATGATCAGTTGGTCGGCTAAATTTAGAGTTCAGCGGTCCTAGACATCTCCTTCGGAGCTATATTCCCCAGGTGGAGCCTATGTTAGAACCCTATATAATAGGGAATCAGTGTTCTGAATAATATTTATTTATTTCAGGATTATGCTTTTTCATGACGCATGGTGAAGGCGGCAGAAAGCGCTCGACACTGACCAAGCATAAGATGAGTCCCCGCGCGCGAGTTTCAAAGCGAGTTTCGGTGCTTTTTTAGCAAAAAGGTTGTGAATTGGTTTGAAATGGAAAATTTTAATTCTTGTGGGCAAATACAAATTTGGTTTGTTTGCCAAAATTTGGTCCTTTTTAGCAAAATTGGCCCCTCGGCCTTTATGCAGAGTTTGGCTTGTTTATCAAAATTTAAATATTTTACCAAATATTTTTCCAAAAAAATAATATTGGCCTAGGGCCAACCTCCGAATGCTCGACACCAAGGATAAGCGCCATTTCATGCACCAACAGCAAACACACAAGCCAACGCCAACACCAAACTCCAAAGCCCAAGCCTCGGGCTCACTTCATTGACACAACATGTGACTGTTGGCTCATTTAAACGCCCAAAGCTCAGTTTACCACGTAAATGTGGGATATTGCACGCAAAAGCTAAAAATATAAAACACAGATTGTCAGATGCCAGGGTAACTCGCAGGTGTCAATTTTATCAAAATCTCATTAAAAAGGTGGCCCGAAAAGCCAAGCTCCAACGCTCCAGCTCCATGCACCTAAGACCACAACGTGCGAGTCAAAGGGGAACAGAGACCAAGGACGGTTTTTTATATTAGATTGACATATGCGAATCTATCATAATATTCCTTTAACTTCTGATAACATCGTCATATTTCCATCAAGGTCTGTTGCAATTGAAAATTCTTTGCGACTGTTTTCACCAAAACTTGCATTGGTCGATGAAAATCTTACAAGAAAATTGCCCAAGAGGTGGCTTACTTCTTTGGAAATTGAGAGACAACCAAATGCAGAGTGTTCTTCTGAAGTGGTGACAGTAATAGAAGCACCACATCGATCTGATCTGATGATTGAATTGATAAGGAAGATGAAGCCACAGATTGCAGTAACAGGTATAGCAGATTTTGAGGCAAAAACTTCCACAGCTTTTGAGAAAATTCTTGATGAAACCTGACAAATTGGTTGTCGCCTTTTCCTGGATATGTCTAATCATCTTGAATTGTCTAGTTTACCGTGTAAAAATGGGATACTGAAATATCTGGCGACAAACACACTACCCTCACATGCAGCAATCTTTTGTGGGCTCGTCAAGAATCAGGTCTACTCAGACCTAGAGGTCGCCTTCGTAATCTCTGAAAGTGAAGAGGTCCTTACTGCCTTATCAAAGACTATGGAATTGTTCCAGAGTCGAACTACTCTATTTAGCCAGTATTATTATGGTTGTCTTTTCCATGAGCTTCTAACTTTTCATCTTCCAGATCGCCATCAAACTGCAAAGAGGTTATGTATAGAGGAAAAGTCAGCTAACATGATTGGGGTAGCAGATTCTGCTATTAGGGATCTCAATAAAGAAAAACTTTCAAACCCCGACTTGAAGGATGTGGATGTAATTCATAAGGACCTAGATCAAAGTGCTTTTACAATTCCTTCTACTGTGAAAGAAGCAGTGTTTGAAAGTTTTTCAAGACAGAATAAAGTTGTTGAATGGAGGGAAGAAGGAAAAGATGAAATTGTACCAGGTGTGCTTTTTATTGATGAAGTCCATATGCTTGACATCGGATGCCTCTCATTTTTGAATCGTGCTCTGGGAAATGATATGGCACCGATATTGGTTGTTGCAACAAATCATGATATCACTATAATGTGGTTGATACAAGACTTGCACAGCATGTTGAGAAGAGGACCTGAATAGAATCCAAAATCATTAGAACAATCTAGTATCAGACTCAAACACATTCTCTGGCTATAATTGAGTCAGAACTCTCTTTGGAAGACAGAGCTCAGGACAATATTGCAGGGAATTTTGTGGTTGGTATTACTATTTCTCAGGAAGTTTTAGAACATTATGGTAGTGTTTTTCATATGTCACTTCATTATTTATCAAATGCATTGTTGCAGGCAAGAACAAAACTTTCGCAGTGAGCCTACACTTCCAAAGTGTTGTAGGTAGTGTTGTAGGTGGATGTTTTGCAGCACCAGGGGTCAGAATTGAACTAGGGACGCTACAGAAGTTCCTGATTTTTCTCAAGCTCAACTTATACTTCAATTTTTTACTCTCACATGGATGAATCGACATCAAGGCAACATGGAACCATTAAATGAAGATAAATCCTCATCTACATGTGTTGTCTATCTTTCGAATGGCTAAAGGAATCCTAGTAAAAGTTGAATCCTAAAAGTAGGAGATGAGTCACACCTGTCACTACCTTTTTAAAACCTCTTCCTAAAAGTTAGAGACCAGTTGGTATGAGTCATCATCTTTGTAACAATTTACTATTTTTATAAAAAGGAGATAAGGCTCAAATCTGGAGTGGGGATTTGTTGTCTTGTTTGTTACAGGAGACAACCTACAGATGTCAAGAGGATTGTAACTGCTTTTCTATTTTTAGAAAGCAGAATTAAAGCGCGAGTCTTGGAGGACTGATAGCAATTTTTTTGTTTATGCATATGTAAAAGACAGAACAGGGGTTCGACTGGGCAGAGTAGGAGAGGGTTCGACCTGTGTGAGAGGGTTCGACCTGAAGTTTTTTAATTTTCTTTGCTGGACTAGGATCCTGGCTTTTTCAGGAGTATTTGTGTAATCTTTAAGATGATCAATCAGTAATGGGCATGCTTTCTTTTACAGGATTCTTGTGCAGATATATTGGTGGCGTTTTTCCTCTGTTAAAGTATTTTCCTATCCTCTTTCCACTTGTTTTTCAGTTCTTATTATCAGAAGATAGTAAACAGAGCAGAATTTATTAGAAAATACTCTGCATCTGTCCTTTTGATAATCTTTATGTTATTCATCTAAAGAGCCCAGCTTAGGAATTCTTAGCTTCTCCTTTGATTGGCTTTTTCCTCCCCTAGTTCTTCCTCAAATCGACACCATCAAAACTTAATTCGATCCAACATTTCCGCTACCTTGCCCTGTGTGAGAAATTTGTCCAGATATGAGAGTGAATCACACTTTTAAGCGCAGACCCCATTTGCTCAATGGCCCTCCTTGCTGTCCCAAACTAACCATTTAAAAACCAAAACCCCAACCGCATACTTTCATTACTTTCATAGCTAGCCTAATATCCATCCCGTACAAACCAAGTTTAAATCGAAAAGAGAGATCCCTCTCTGAGTCTTGGAGTGCTAGATCCAAGACTCCAAGCGGTTTGAGGTTACCTCTGTGATTGCCTCCGTGGCCTTAGGCAAATTACAGAGCACTAACAGTTGTTATTAAAAGTATTCTATTTTGCAAGCCTATGCAATCATACCAAGGGTAGTAACATTTTCCATCACCCCTCGCCTCTAATGCCTCTCTTAACCGAGCAAGCTTCCTGTCATTTTCGTTCATTGTGACAAATCCTTGTCCTGACAAGTAATTGTCTTACCTACACCATACCAAGCATTAAGTTGTCATTGTTTTTATATTTTATCTACTCCTTTCGATTATGATATGTTTATTTACAGTGACTGGCTACATCTTTATAATAAGGTCAACATTTTTATAATAAGGTGATCATATGTGTAGAGGATCAACATCATGACGACATAGATAACATCTTTATAATAAGGTCATATGTGTACAAATGTTTTCTTTATATAATAACGACATATATACCTAACATAAGTTTAGGGTTAGTGTTTATGTATCTTATTAGTCCCTTCTAAAGCACGGAATATAGCAATCGATTGCAAGTCAAAATCATTTTGACTTTTGTAAATTTACAAAAATTTTAACAATGTTTTATAATGTTTTTCAATAAATATTTTTTAATGAGAATTTTATATATAAATAAAAATATTTTTTATTTTTAAATATTCAAAATTCTCTTTTTTGACTGCTCAAAAACTCTGAAGTGACTAATTTCCCCTAGTTGGAGGTGACAATTAACGACAAAACTAAAAAATCAATTTATTTGTTTTTTAAAAAATCCACAAATAGCCACGTATTAATTAAAAGTACAAATAATGATTGATGTTATCGGCATTCTATGCGTAGTAAATGTAAGAATACACTTTGGATTTTGAGACTTTGTTTCATCTCCCATTGAGTTGATGAGTGCACTTTCTCCACCGTCCAGATGTACACACTCGATCATGTCAACCACAACGTTTAGCCTCGGGTTTTGTTTTGCATGCTTAAATAATGCAAATTCTCGTACTTTGTTTTGCAAAATGTACATACCCGATTATGTCAACCACAATATTTAGTCTTGTGTTTTGTTTTGCATGCTTAAATAATGGATGATCTCTCGTACATTAATAATTATATGTAATATCAACAGGCTATCTTGTCACTAATGGCAACCTACCCATTATTTATTACAATATGTTGAGGATAGCAAAGAATTTATGAGGAAGAGGGAAATGTTATTAATATTTCTCTTAATATATATGTGGAAGAGGGAAATGTTGAGGATAGCAAAGAATTTATGCGGAAGAGGGAATGTTACAATATATTGCAGCTATTACCCTTGTTGTTATAAACATGAGTTTCCTCCCTATCTTATATATACCATAACTTATCATTTATCAATATAACAATCAACTTCAATATTTTATTCATGGAGATTTCTTCCTTAATTTAGTTAAATTAGTAAGTGCTAGTTGCCAACCATTAGGTGTGCAAGAATCCCAACCATTATTGTCACTTTTATATTATTTTCAATTTATGCAAGTGTGATCCCTTTTGGGTACTAGGGATGTAACAAGTGGTATCAAAGCTTCAATCAAGATTTGTTGGTGTTTTTTTGTTAGGTATTAAAAATAAAGAGAGAAGAAAATGACAATCAATTACTATCATTTCTGGTGCAGACCTCTAGCCCTCAGGCCAAGATCTGCTCAGGATTGTTCTAAATCTGCCCTCCTGAGTCTGATTGACTCTTTGATTTTTCCCACAGGGAATCCTACACACCCACAATAGTGTTTCCCTCGGGTATAATTTTAACCCTTTTTCAGGCCTGAGGGACCAAATGTACGAAAAAGGAACCCCCACGGAGTCCATAGTTAAGCTCTTTTCAGACTCCCTAAAATTGAAAAGATCGTCGAGTGACCTTATTCTTTCACATTGGTTAAAATGGTCCAGAAGAAAATTCCTGACGAAGTCCATAGTAAAGATTTTTTCAGACTCCTTAAAAATGAAAAAATGGCCAAGTGATCTTGTCTTTATCACACTCGTTAAAATGGTTTTGAATAGATGTCTTTTCGGTGCTAATTTACCCCTTTTTCAAACCGACTAGACTACTTTCAAAAAAGGTACCCCATCGGAGTCTCCTTTTACGTTTTCTCGGAATCTCCAAATATGAAAAACCGTCGAGCTTACCTTCTCTGGGCTCGTTAAAATTACATCAAAGGACATTACCATTGTGTTTTTTATTAACCATGTTTGCATACCTGCATCTTTGGTCTAATGTTGGCTCCATGTTGCTCTCAATTGAACCATCTAAAGCATGCCTTATACGCAAGCCCTGTAGCACTTTGCCTCTACGTCTTGACACCTTTGGTCCCAGGAGGGATTTTTTTCGAGTGTCCTTTCTTTGAACATCAGTATTTTCCTTGCGCCTCAAACTTGTATGTTTGCGACACTCATTCCTCCTTTGTAACGTAACATTCTTTTATTATTTTTTCAAAATTATTGAAAAAGACAAAAAATCAAATATACCCCAAAGAGAGGAAGGGAAAAGTATTTTGTTTGTATTGGTAGCACAATGAGTCGCCCTTGGATAAAGCACATATTTCAGTTTGTTCGTCAAACCTTGGGATTTAATATGCCCTTAGTAATTTGTTCCCGCTACATTGAGTTGTGTCCTCCTCCATTTGGTTATTCTTCCAAACATATGGAGAGTTTGTGTTGCCTCCTGCCTCGTAAACTTATGTTAATGCCATGCTGCCTGAGTCTCGTTATTTGTCATGCTATTTTCCAAGGGAAGTTTTTACCAAGCCTGAGTCGGCCCCTCTACAGTTTGTCTCTTGCCCTCATGCCCGACCATCCCGAAAGTCCAATCAAGTATTTGTTTGAAATCAATGAAGCCTTCAGTCTGATAATCAATATTCTCTAGTCCATGACCGACGAGCCATCGAAGACCTCTAGGTAGTGAATTCATACACTCATATTACACTCCTACCCAAGTTTTGAAGATTTTGAAGTTGTTTCTCGAGCTCTGAAGACCTCATCTCCAGCCATCAGGCCTTATCAGCTTGTAGAAGATGGATACTCTACATGTATATCTTTTTGATTTCGAGATGTAGCTCCACTATGTATTGCTCGTGGCTACACTTTATATAGTTATCTAACATGGATCTACAGTGTATTTGATTGGTAGCCATGATTTTATTTTATCCCAAGCATGGGTATGCCCGCCTTGATGAGACAATTATTATTTTGCATACGACGCCTCCTGATTTTTGGTCCTTCGGCTCACTTGTTTGGAACGTTGGTAAAGATTGTTAATGTATTTCGGCCATTAGATTCTCTTCTGACCTCACACATTAGGGGGCATCTGTTATAGCCCTAATTTGCACCAGACATGCTTACCTGGCATCAGGCCCTCTCAGATTCCTTCTTTGCCAAAACACTATTGAACAACTCTTCTTAAAAACCCCTTTTATAAAGGCCCACGCGCCCTACTCCATTACTGAACGCGTGTACATGCTAGCTGACCCAAGACAACCCATGTGTACCTACAAAAGCACGGAAAAAGGAAATTTGTTGACAGAACACACAACTTTGGGTAAGTTAACTAAACCTTTCGACCATGCATGGCCGGTCACTCGACCAAATACCTAGCTTCTTCTAACCTATAAAATAAGGGTTAGGGGTCCCATTTGAAAGGAGGAGAATCATATTAAAGAAACTATACTCGATTAAGCATTCCCTTTGTCCCAACCTTTAGCCATCCTTGTGCAAAGAGAAGTATAGAGAAAAGAAATTGGAAGACAGTGGAAGAAGAGCCCAGGACCAGGATCGAGGAGCAGTGGATGACTTTATCATTGTAAGGTATCATTGTGAAGTCAATAAAATAATTGTTTTTCCTGTCCCGCCATATGAGATTGTCATTATTGGAATATTGATTGTATCATTGATTAAATCTCTAACCTATTAGTTCATATATCAAATGCAGGTGGAGTTATTTGTTTGTCCTTAGTGAATGCAGGTCAGCATTGGGAGAAGAGTTGTAGTCAAAGAACGACCAAGCACGAAAAGGGATCAACATCAAAACACGAAAAAAAAGGTATGTCAACTTAATCTCATAAGCCTTGTATTTACATATGAGTAATGGGGGTTTAGGCATGGGATGATGGTAAAAAGTAAGAATCTTTAGGTTATTTCTACATGCATGAAAAAACCCTTAGTGCTAGTCCATAGGAGGGATTTCCCACCCAAAACAATAGGCCATGTAAGTGGGTGAGGTGGTAAGGGATGTCTGAGCAATGGGTGCAATGATGACAGGGAAATATATGGATTACTCATGGGTGTCTCTGAAGAGGGTGAGATGCACCTTGTCATGGATGAAAATGTTTCCAACCCAATTCATGCCTTTTATCTTTTTATCTTATTGATTTTTCTTTCAAGTGACTAGTTAGGGGACACTGCCCTGGCGTGGTGACCAGTGGTGACAATGTTACCCACAAGCATTTCATTGAAATGAGAAAGTTGGCTCGTGATGAGACCCCCTTTATATTTTCTATGCCACCAAGAGCCACTACCATGGTGTGGTGATCAGTTGAATGGTAGTGTCATACTTCTACATGCCCATGGACCTAATAGGCTAGCTCGTGATGAGACCCCCTATCCTCCAACTAGGTCTTGATTTTATTATTTTATTGGTCCCTCTATTTCTTGTTGAGAATCCTTTTATTGCTTTCTCGGGGATCCCTGGGAGAAGCATATGAAGGTTTTGTTCTTTGAATTTTATCTTTTTCCAGCTACATTTACCGTCTGGGCCTTTAGCCCCTTTTTCCCACAAGGTAAGGTAAAACCCTTTGCTAGCTTGGAAAACCTAATTCCTGGACCAATGTATGGGATGGATGAGAGGGAAAAAGATGAAAAGTGGTAAGTATGGTGGGAATGAACTATGAAATTTCATGAACCCCACCCTAGTGGCAACTCAAACCCTATGGGAAGCAACTTACTAGGGAATCCTGTCATTTCTCCCAGGTGTGGACAAATGGAAAGGCATAAGGTACAAGAATATGTTAGAAGTAAAAAGAATTAAATGCACATATTCAAATGTTTTGAGGATCAGAGTGACACATACCATGATACCTTGAATCATTACCTCATGGAGCAGGGCCCACTACTGCTAAAGGACCAGGCCGATGGGATGGATGTTGTTGCTACTGACAAGGTCGAGGCACTGAAGAAGAAGGAGGATGGGCCCTCCAAGGACAAGCTCAAGTCAATATGGCTCTCGGTACTCCATGTCTAGGATCTGTGGCCCTCGATACATAATATCCTTAGTTATCCCTAGGCTAGGGGATAACATCTGGCTCCAACTCGGGGACATGTGCTCATTGTAGAGTGCAAGATAACCTCAACATATATGGCATAACCTGTGACCTGCTTGATCTCAACATAAGAGTATTAGCAATCATTTGGGGTGGTGATATCACCCCCGACTCATATATAGTACAGAAAATGAAAGCAATCATATATACAAATGGAAATACAAACTACTCTAACATGAAATGAAAATGCCTACCTACTTACATGTACTTACCTGTGAAGCCAAGTCTTTGCCCCCTGATGGGGTTTCAGGAGATGCCCGCTAACTCATAATGGGCACCTTATTCATTCCAATGTAGACAAATAGTAGGCATCATCAATTGACTTTCTTCCAACTCTGAAGGGTCCAAGCCAAAATTGTGCACTTCCCTTGACATTAGTAGGCTCTCCCTTCTTTGTGTCCCACATCCAGACTGTATCTCCCTCTTTTTAATCCTTGGTCATGAATCTGGTTGTTTCTTGTACAACCTTGGTCTATTGTCTCGAGGGAGGAGGGTGGGGTTCTACTGTGAATGTTCTTGCTGGGATGGCTTGATCAACATGTCATTTTCTTCTTTCTTTAACAATCTGACAGTCCCAAATTATTTGTCCTTGTATTTGTCTCAGAGATGTTGATACTCTTCCTTCTTTGGCCATTGTATTTGTTCGAAATCTTCCTCTAAAGTGAAAGGAAAATCATTAGGGGAAAATACAAGAATACTTTCTTTGGTTGGGTCATGTGTTTCACTAGTTCTGATACCATCCCCTTCCCATTTGATGAAGTCGACTCCTTTCCTTCTAAACCTTATAAAATAGTCATCTTCTTGTGTAAAAGAATAATCATTGAAATCTTCAGAGATGTCAGATGCATCATTAATATAATCACCCCAATTTGTATCTCTTTCTTGCTCCAGAATGATGGGGCAAGGTTCCACCAAAGCACTATCCCTTATGTATGCTTAGTGCAAATGCAACACCTCATCATTACCTAGTGCAATACTATTCTCATGATTACTAGGAATATTCTGGTCACCCTTTCCCTTAGTCCTTGTTATCTCACTAATATTGTCTTCTTCTATCAAGGGAAGAGTGGGCCAACCTATAAATAAGAATGGATCTACTTAGTTGTAGTCACTATGTCCCTGAAAGGGGGTTTTCTCATTTTGCTCAAAATGACCAGTTTGTAATAGCATGGAAGTTTCTTCGGACGATAATTGATCATCTTGGATTTGCTTTGTCAAAGAAGGGATTTCCAACATTTCACAAATCCTTTTAACCTTTTGTAAGATATAGGCCATACTAGTGCTCAAGTTGGTCCTATTATTGTCAGGTTTTGGGAAATGTTGGGGTAGATTGCCAGCATACGCATGGGGCTCTTCAAGATTTATCCTTCAGTTCTCATTTGTTTGGCCAAAGTATTCAATCCTAGGCTTCCTCATGTCTTGATTTTCTTGGATTTGACTTGGCGTGAACAAGGTGAATATGGAATCTACAAAATTAGGTTTCGCATGAGTATCCTTTGGGTGATAACGTTCAAAATATGAGTCCTTGCATGAACAGGGTTTAGGATCATTTTCTTGTCTTGCAACATTTTTTAGGTTCAAAGTGTTCAGAAAAATGTGTTCTCTTGGAGCATGAGACTTTATTGTTTGATGAGGTCTCATAGAAAGTGGCTTTTGGATTTGTGATAGTGACCTTTCTAATTGAGTGATCCTTTTGGAGGTACTTAGATCCTTAGAGGGTTCATGTTGTTTTGAAAAAATTAAGGCATCTTTCATGTTTGAGAAACATGTGTTTTATTTCCTATGGAAAGTATTTTTTTCTACCTATAGAATATCTAGGAGGTCATGCTCTAGTCCTCCCTTTCTTTCCTTATTTAGCTCTCAAATGTCATTATTGTTCAAAAACAACGAAACAAAGAAATGAAATATTTTGTCATACTTTAAAGCAAATAAAAGATAATTAAATACCTGGAACAATCATTGCCAACATTGTGTGCTCTCTCTTGATCGACATCCAAGGAGGAAGGTTATTGTTTTTAACAAAAACAGGCCACACTGAGTACGTAGAACGAATCTCTCCAAATGGATTGACACCATCAACTGCCAACGAAAGTATAACATTATGAGGTTCTTCTTTAAAAATTGGCCACTTTTCTTCGATGTAGTTTAATGTAGAACCATCTATAGGCATTCAAAGAACATCGTCTCGACTTCTATTCTTTGCATGGAAATCCATAAACTATGCTATACTTTGGCACCTGAACAACCGTTGGAAACGTGGAATTATCGAAATATAACGAGGAACTTTGCGAGGAACCTTCTTTGACACTTTATCGGTTCGATATCTACTTACTTGACATTGTGGGAATTCATTTTTTAATTGCATATTGTCCATAATATATGATATGATCATTAGGACATGCATCAATATCCTGATAGTCCATTCCAATTTCTTTCATAATCACAGATATTTCTCGATATGTAAATGGAAAAATATTTGACGTCGGTAATAGAACATCACCTAACATTCTACAAAATTCTAAACAACAAGTCAATCTAAACAATATTAATCATCAATCTATCATCCAATATACTAATTTACAAATTAGAAAACAATAGCAATATAGGAAAAAATTGAAACTTTTAAGTATTTGTGAACATGCAGACATAAATAATTAACAAATTAAATACCTTAGTATCTGTGTGAGACATGTGTTTGATAAACCATTCAAAACCTTCAGGTTCACCAACAACAATATAGCAGATAAAATATTTGTTGTTGATCCTTCATAAAGAGGTTGACGTGACTTCATAAAATATTTGTTGTTGATCCATCGCCCCTCGCCTCTAATGCCGCTCTTAACCGAGCAAGCTTCCTGTCATTTTCGTTCATTGTGACAAATCCTTGTCCTAACAAGTAATTGTCTTACCTACACCATACCAAGCATTAAGTTGTCATTTTTTTTATATTTTAGCTACTCCTTTCGATTATGATATGTTTATTTAAATTATTTGTTTTTTAAAAAATCCACAAATAGCCATGTATTAATTAAAAGTACAAATAATGATTGATGTTATCGGCATTCTATGTGTAGTAAATGTAAGAATACGCTTTGGATTTTGAAACTTTGTTTCATCTCCCAATGATTTGATGAGTGCACTTTCTCCACCGTCCATATGTACACACCCGATCACGTCAACCACAACATTTAGCCTCAGGTTTTGTTTTGCATGCTTAAATAATGGAAATTCTCGTACTTTGTTTTGCAAAATGTACAGACCCGATCACATCAACCACAATATTTAGTCTTGGGTTTTGT
>ML786608.1:760670-773795 GCA_009831015.1 Picea engelmannii
ACAAGCTAAATGAAATTTGGACATTTGAAAAAAAAATTACAAGTTAAATGAGTACATCAATAAAAAATAACATACTAACCTTGCAAGTTCAAAATCCGAGCTATGTAGATCAAGAATTGGATTTGTTCAACCGATGGGTGACGAAAAAAATTAACATCTCAAACAAAAGCCAAGAACAGTGTCGCAGCTATAGAAATCGTGTCACAAAGCCTCTTAAAGTCACGTATATATAGATAAAATAGTCAACTAGCCGTTAACACCGACCAATGAGATAGGCAAAATTTTCATCGCTATTGCCACAAACGTTCGTCACTATAGACACGGAAATCCCGACTAGGTTAAAATAATATTTTCGTAGATTTTGCGATGACTTTTCGTGGAAATATCGACGAAAATCCCGCCCTATTTAAAAAAATGATGAAACTAGTGGAAAAGTGGAAAATTTTCGTGGAATAATCCGCCCATATGTAGTAGTGTGCAGAACATGGGAAGACAAAAGGATAGAGGAAATATTTCAGGAACCACGAGAATTATAGGAAGGGAAGATCCAAATACAGACTAGGAAATATAGAGTGGTGGAATTGTGGGAAGAAAGGACATATGAAGAAAGACTGTAGAGCTCCAAAGAAACAAAAAGATGGACAGTAGGAGAAAAATCAGGAAGCAAATGTAACAAGTGATGTGTTACAATATGCTTTGATTCTTTCTTTAGATAATATTATTGAATCTTGGGTAGTATATTCAAGGACCTTATTTCATGCCACATCCCATAGGATATATTTCCAATATCATGTTCAAGGTGATTTTGGACAGGTTTATTTGGGTGATGATGGAGCATGTCAAATTGTTGGAATGGGTAAGGTACAAATAAAGGAAAAGAATGGAAACTAATGGTTACTGAAATAGGTGAGACATATACCATATCTAAGAAGAAATCTAATTTCAATAGGGCAATTGGAAAGTGAAGGTCGTATGTCTACATTTATAGATAAGGCGTGGAAGGTCACTAAAGGATCACTAGTAATGGAAAAATGAGAGAAGGTAGGTACATTGTTTTTATGTACTGGTAATGCTGACTCTTCTATCTCTTTAGCTTCTACAGGTGCGGATACAACAATGTGGAATCATAGGCTTGGACACATGAATGAGAAGGGGATGCAGATACTTCACAAAAGGAATTTGTTTCTATATCTTAAACAAATTGATTTGGATTTCTGTGAGCATTGTGTTTATGGAAAACATAAGAGAGTTAGATTTCCCAGAGTCAGAAAGTAAAATAAGAGTGAAAGGTTAGATCTTGTGAATACAGATGTATAGGGACCATATCAAGTATCATCTCTTGGTGGTTCTTATTATTATGTTACTTTTATTGATTATGCAACTAGAAAAACTTGGGTTTATTGCATTCGACAAAAATCTGATGTTTTTTACACTTTTAAGAGATGGGAAGCTTTGGTTGAGAATGAAACATGAAAAAGGTTGAAGTCTCTCAGATCAGAAAATGGAGGTGAACAATACAACAAGGAGTTTGATTATTACTATTCATACCATGGGATTCGTAGAGAGAAGATAGTTCAAGGAACACCACAAGAAAATGGTGTGTCAGAAAGGATGAATGGGACAATCATGGAACGTGCAAGGAGTATGAGATTCGATGTTGGGTTTCCCTTACAATTCTGGGAAGATGTTGTAGATATTGTTGTTTACTTAATAAACAGAAGGCCTTCAAGATCCTTGGATGGTGTCATTACATAGGAGGTATGGATAGGTAAAAGGGTAAACTACTCATTTCTGAAGACTTTTAGTTGTGAAGCATTTGTCCATATTGATAAAGAAAATGGAACAAAGCTTGAGGAAAAATCAAAGTGTACATTTATTGGGTATTGTGTTAATGATTTTGGTTATTTCTTATGGGATTATAAAAATCATAAAATCATTAGGAGTAGAGATGTGGTATTCAATGAAAATTTCATGTACAGAGATCAATTGCAGGGAGAGAAACAGGAAAAGGAAAACATAGAATACACAGTGCTTGATGAAATCAAAGAAAATGAAATTCCAAAGGTATCAAAAAGTAAAAATGACAACAAAAAGAGAAGGAGGAACCTCAAACACCTGCAAGTGTTGTTAGAATATATACCAGGTTAAGTAGACCCCCTCAATGATATTCTCCTTCATTGTATTATTTATTGTTGACTGACTCTGGTGAACCAAAAAGTTATGAAGAATCCATGCAAGTAGACACTAAAAAGAAGTGAGAGCAAGTCATGAAAGAGGAAATGGATTCCTTGGTAAATAGCCAAACTTGGGACTTGGTTTAGTTTCCTACAGGAAAAAGAGCATTGTATAATAAATCAGTTTACAGGTTGAAGGAAGAAGATGGAGATAAAAAGTGGTACAACGCTAGACTTGTTGTAAAGGGGTTTGCACAAAAGAAAGGTATATATTTTGATGAAATATTTTCTCTTATTGTTAAAATGACTTCAATTAGGACTATTTTAAGTCGTGTGGCAGTAGAAGATTTTCATCCTAAATAGTTAGATGAAAAAATAGTTTTTCTAAATCAGTTTACAGGTTGAAGGAAGAAGATGGAGATAAAAAGTGGTACAAGGCTAGACTTTTTGTAAAGGGGTTTGCACAAAAGAAAGGTATATATTTAGATGAAATATTTTCTCTTATTGTTAAAATGACTTCAATTAGGACTATTTTAAGTCTTGTGGCAATAGAATATTTGCATCCTAAATAGTTAGATGAAAAAATAGATTTTCTCCATGGGGATTTGGAGGAAGATATTTATATGCAGCAACCATAGGGGTATGAAGTCAAAGGAAAGGATAATTTGGTATGCAAGTTGAAGAAGAGCTTGTATCACCTAAATAAAGCTCCAAGGCAGTGGTGTTTTAAGTTTGACAGGTTTATGACAGAACATGGTTATAGTAGGTGTCATTCTGAACACTCTATTTATTTTAAGAAGCTAGAAAATGGAAGTTATATTATCTTGTTATTGTATGTAGATGACATTATTGTTGCAGGTTCTAACATGTAGGATATAAATGTGATAAAAAGGAAATTATCTAATTCATTTGCGATGAAGGATTTGGGTGCTACAAAGGAAATCCTTGGTATGAGAATAAAAAGACATGAGAAAATTTGCAAATTGATATTGTCTCAGGGTGAGTACATAGAGAAGGTATTGGAGAGGTTTAGAATGCATAATGAAAAACCAGTTAGTACACCTTTGGCCATCCATTTCAAATTAACCTAGGAAATGTGTCCCGAGACATGGGAGTAGATAGAATACATGTCCAGGGCCCATTATTCATCATTATTTGGTATTTTGATGTATGCTATGGTGTGCACAAGACCAGATATTGCACATACGGTGGGAGTTGTGAGCAGGTATATGAACAATCTAGGTAAAGAACATTGGGGGGAAGTAAAATGGATTCTCAGTTATTTGTGAGGTATTTCTACTCATGCATTATGTTTTGGAGGTTCAAACATTGTTCTACAAGGGTATGTTGATTCAGATATGGAAGGTAATAAAGATAGAAGGAAAATCATGACAAGGTATGTTTTTACTATAGGTGGAACAACAGTAAGTTGGATTTCAAACTACAAAAGGTTGTTCCACTTTCAACAATGAAAGCATAGTATGTTGTCGCTACAGAGGCTAGTAAAGAGATCATTTGGTTATAGAGGTTTATGGGGGAATTAGGAAAGAAGCAAGAGAATAGTAGGTTGTACTGTGACATCCATAGTTCTGTTCATCTTGCAAATAAATCAGTCTTCCATTTTAATACTAAGCATATACAACTCATGTACCATTTCATATGATCCATTTTGGAAGATGGAAAATTGAAGCTGGAAAAGATGAATACTAGCCAGAATCCTACAGACATGTTAACAAAGGTAGTAACTAGGGAGAAACTGAGTTCCTGCTCATTTTTAGTTGGCCTTCAATCATGAAGGTGAAGATGATAAATTTTCCAGGTCCAAGGTTGATCATAGTCCAACAGGTACAACAATAATGGATTTGTTGTGATCAGTGTCCAAGTGGGAGATTGTTGGTTTTGGAGCCTAATTATCTTCCTGATTCAGAGGTCTTGTTTCAACTGTGTTTGGACCCCATTACTTGACAGGGGGTGTGGGGGGTATTTCCCCCCACATCTAAAGCCAAGAGGGTGGTGACACTTTATGGATCCCCCACCTGGTGGAGGTTCTATGGAAGCACCCCTAAAGAGAAAATTTTGGGAAATTTTCCTTTTAAGATATTGTAATTTCATAGTCAATATGGATCGTTCATTATAAGATCACAAATATGATGGTAGAAGTTGTGTTAGGGTTTTTTTTCCCTAGAAGGAAACCTTATTTTATGAGGGAATTGTATTGTGGCTATGTATGTGAGTGAATATTTTATTCTGAGAGAGGAGATTGTGAGACAAAGAAGCAGAAGTTACAGTGGGTGTGTTGTAGGTTGTATCCCTTCATTTGTTGGATAATAATAAAGGAAGCACCTGGAAATTTATCTGGTGGACGTACCCCATACTGGGTGAACCATGTATATCTATGTCTCTATATTATTATGTATCTTCTGTGTTTTATTTCCGCATTTGTTTTATTTTATTACTCTCCGATCCTGTTTTTCTAACAAGATCTATTGAGTTCAAGTGACCTTGTTAACGAGTGTTCAATTGTAAAATCCTCCTCTAATATGGACTGTCAGATTGAATAGATATCAATCATCAGATCTATCAAGATCATGTGACCTCGTTAAAGTTTTATCACCTTTAAAATGTACTAAATATATGGACCGATGATTGGTGTGATTCACCATCGTCCAATATCGAGGACGTGCAAGTTGTACCATGGGGGTATAAAGAAAAATGGGATGGGACCCACTCATACTGTATCTAATGGTTGAGTGACAAATAGAGGCCTGTCATTGAGTGCACATTAGTCAAGGAAAAAAAATAGAGAATTCCATGTGGTAGTCGAGTACAAGTGTGACCCACATTTCTAAAGGGATGGCTATCCGTGAATCCAGAAATTTGAGATTTTTTTTTAATGGAATTTTATGAAGGTATGAATCCCGGATAAGGAGGAACTATGTGGGAGAAACCCAGATAACTGGAAATTTGAGAATCTAGGTATTCTAATAAATGGGAATTTTTCAAAATTCTGAATTTTGGATGACAATTATCCATAAGGATATAGGATGTTGAATGGGTGGATATCTGAAGGATTGGAAATCCCATATATCCAACTCTGTGTGTTTTGGAGAAGCAAGCTAGTTGTGGAGAAAAGGGAGGATCCACATCATCAAACACTTGGGAGATAGGTCCTTATGGATGCCCATTCGATTGATGATGTTATATGGTACATGTTGAGAAAGTCCACATGGATGCCACATGGATATGATGACTTCATCATAAGTGTAAATGATGGAGATCTATCTTTAAAGAGACATAATTTTTTCCCAAGTTCATATTTGAGCTCAGTTATAGTTATTGGAAACATTTTGAGGACTATAATTCATTTGTATTCTCATAATTAGATTTAGAGTTATGGTTAAGAAAGACAAATTTTGGAATAATTTGTGCATCCCATCATCCTAATGAGGATTAGGGGGTTGGGTGTGTTACATTGTGTTTATTTGGACTCAACTTTAGATGTAGCTTACAACACTTATCTTTGGTGTGACCATCGATATTACAATGGTTACAACAGTTGTTTGGATCCTTGCACTAATGTGTAGTTATTTTCATCTTCTTATCCTATCATTTACACTTCTTCTTTCCCTCATTGGAAGCATATTGGTTGTATTTCTACTTGTAACCACTTGGTTATCCTTTATTCTTACCCATATTATCCAAATATTGTGCTTGCACATAAGTCTCATCAAATATCTTTGGTTTAAAGAGCATCACTTTCCTTCATAAATGATTGTGTAGACCACCCAAAAACTTGAGGAGTATATCTAGGTTATTGGGAGATATGCCCAACATAAAGACCATTTTTTTGAACTCGGTGGCGTACTCTTGCACACTTTTTCATTGTTTCCACTGGAAGTAATTCCAATGCATCCATTGATCCTCTTCATACCCAAAAGGGTAGAAATGGGAATTAATGATGGTTTTAAACACCCCCCACTTAGTTACAAGGGGATCACCCTCCAACCTAAGCATCTCTATGTGAATTTCCCACCAAGATTGGACATGGCCCTCTAAATTTAGTAGGGGAAATGAAATATTTTTCTCTTCTTCTATGTTATGAACAATACAATAAAATTTTAACTATTATAACCATGAATTCAACTTAACAACATCAATGTCACCTTCGTAAGGGTTCATGTCCAATTTTGCTTCCACTTTAAACAGAGATTGGAAAGAAGTGATGTCACTGGAACTTGGTCTCTCTTTCTCTAGCCCTCTTTTACCACTTTTATGGGTCTTCATTATCTCCATATTTCTCATCCAATGCAACTTATGATTTAGAGCCACCAAACTCTTCGAAAGGTCTAAAATTGTTCTTTATAGTCACCATGAGAGTGACCATGTTGTGAGAGATTTCAATGGCTTGTGCTTCTAGTGTTAAAAATATATCTTCCGACTTATCCCATGGATTGTTACTATACTTATTTTCCATGGCTAGGGTTTTCAAACTTTATGCGAATTCCTAGATCTTGCAACTTCCCATAAAACCCCAAAGAAAAATTTTCTAATACCAATATGATTTGTGAACTATCATGGATATTCCACTAGAACAATTTGTCACAATAGATCTAGAATATTATACAACCTTTTGCTTTGCAATGTTTTATTTTATATTGCAAATTTTTTATATTACTAGTTCAACACAGAAATTATTGAAGTAAGTTGACACTGAAATTAAAGAGATAAGAAAAAACACACCATTGACACAATGAATAGAAGTTGCACCCTGGGAAAACCCAATATGGGAAAAACTAAGCTAGAAGGTGTGGCCTATGCTCTACTCTTTTCTTCTTAGTTATGAAATGAAAATATAAATAAAGGGGAACTTAGTATAGATATATCATGCAATGGACATTGTGGCTAATATGCATACTACATGATATTTTATTTCCTCTTTTCTTATTCAATATACCACTCTCTATGCTCTATTATCCTATGGAAAAATACTCAATATCATAAGAATGGATCCCCAGCCTTTCCTAGCAGTCCAATATTTAACATAGCCTGACAATTGTATAGTGTTAGTGTTAGGGTTTTTGCATGCCTAAACCCCCAATTAATGTTAGGGTTTTATTCCCTCTACAATATTATTGAAATTATACATGTGAGTAGCTCCAAATGTGTGAGTATTGGACACTGACATGGCATCCATTTGGTACCATGGTCGTCAACAAGATAGGTCAACTTGCAGGAAGCATAACTTCCACATACAAACTCTGATTGAGGTGATATTCATGCCCTTGGAAATATCTTTAAGTGTAGAAAAACGTTGAGAGTATGAAAGCTATGGTTGCATTTTTTTTACCCCCAAAATGAATTCTTAAGGCCTTAAACAAGCTATGGAGGGTTTCAGACCCCAAATCTCTAAAGTGGGACCCACCCATAAAATCGGCCATACAAGCCAATAGCTCCAATTTTTCCACCCAAAAGTATGAAAACATATGAAAAATTATATAATGATCCATTCTTTATCACCCACCAAGTTTATTGTAAAATGAGTTATACTAATAGATATCTCCATGCCCAATCCCACCAACACTCATCTCAAAAATTCATTATTCTTAAAACTCTTGTCTCTAGAGTAATTCAAGTCTATGATCTCCAACATCTAATCATAGAAATATCCCATGCCACTAATGTCATCCTAGCCAATGGATATTATTTTTCCCAAACAATAGATCCTTCCACTCTACCCTCCATCCAAAATCCAAGAAACCCCTCCCTAATTCTCTACCCTTGAGCCCTATTTTTGCTCCCTCGCATTCATGGAATTGCTAATCATATTTACAAGGTATTAGCTACAAATAATATCGAAACTCTTTTCAATCATCCCAAATCCCTTAATAAATTGTTTAGAAGCATCAAAGATAAATTTAACTCTCTTCTTTCTCAAGGTGTTTACCAAATTCCCTATTCCTATGGAAAATCCTACATTGGTCAAACTAGAGGGTCTATCCAAACCCATCTTAAAGAACATATTACTTACACCTTTCATAACCACCTTATTAAATCCACTATAGCTAATTATTCCCACAATACCAAACACCTTACCTACTTTGATCAAGCCAAAATTTTAGCATCACCCCCACATGACTCATCATGCATAATTAGAAAAGCCTTAGAAATTGAAAAACATCCTAACAAAATTAATAGAGAAGATGGTTACAAACTTAGCCAATCTTGGAAACCGATCATTCATCGTCTTTTTAATTAAACCAATTCAATGCTCCTCTTAACTTCCCCCATTCGTTCATCACTTTTATTTATGTTTATTAATTACTATTATTTCATCTTAATTATCAATTTGGTTAAATTTTCTAGATCATCTATTGAATCTAAACCCCCTCAATATGTTAAAGATTCACTTTCATTTTATCAACAATATTTTATGTTTATTCTTATATGATTTAGTCTATTTTGTATCAACTTTCAATCGTAACTCGAATGTTCTTTTGTTCCCATTAAACTATTTTACTACCATATTATTAGTTGATATTTGTGTAACTTATCTATTGTAATAATGTTCATTCTAATATGTACATTTTCATTTTCATTTCATTTATTTCTCTAAATTTAATTTCTCCTTCTTTGGAACATCTTCATAATTTATTTTTTAAAGACCTATACTTTAATTTAACCTTAACTTCTTTTTATCAAAAAAATTGTCCAAATCTACCTTAATTCATCGATTATTTTTTCTAATTTGGAATGTATCATTATATTAATTATCATCCATCTCAAGCCCCCGAGGTGTAAAAAAATCATTGATGGAGTGTATTGTTAAGGAACTCCACTATGTGAAGTCATCAGTTTTAAACCCTTGAGTTACATGTGTGTCGCGTGAGGGTTCGTGTTGGAATGCATGCAGGTTATAGTGGTAGTAGTCAGATAACACGACCATGTGTCATGCAAGTATGTGCTCAACTAATTGTTGATTTTGCTAGTCATAAAAAAATTAAAAAATAAAAATAAAAATAAAAAATAAAAAAATCGTCTATCTCAATGCTTTCAAAGTGGAAAAATTGGAGGAATCATCTTGCAAGGTTATTTTAATGGTAGGTCCTAGTTTGAAAAATTAGGGTTTGAAACCTTACTGAGCCATTTTGAGGCTTCAACTGAAATTTTTGGGGGTAAAAACTTTCCCAACAACAACTTGGACCCTGAGACTCTATTCTACACATCTAGACCTTTCAAACAATGAAAATATCGCATCAATCAGAGCTTGTATGCAAATGTTGTGCCTCTTGCAAGTTGACCTACAGTGTTGACCACCATGGTACGAGAGGATGCCATGTCAGTCCTCATTACTCATGCATATGGAGCTACACATGTATCTAACTTCAAGAATATTCAAGAAGGTCCTAAACATTATCACAATTGAGGGTTGAGGAAGTCAAAACCCTACCCCTAGATGGTTATCGAGCTATGCTAAATACCAGGTCATTGGGAGGAGAAGCACTTCCATTATATGTTATTGTATTTTGTTCCATAGCAAAGTAGAACAACTAGGAGTGGGAAATTAGAGAGAATAACAAAGGGGGTTAAAGTTCTATAGCATCCTAATAGGCCATAGGTCTCAAGTAACTCCATAGAGAGTGCCTTCTCCTTTGTACTTGCATTATTTCCATACTAGAGAAAATAGCACAAAGCAACCTCACCTTCTAGTTGGGTTTTATGTCATAAGGGTTTCCTAGAGAAAATATTTGTGTTATTTTTTGGATGGTGTGTGATTGCATTTTATTGTTCTCTATTTTTCGCATTTAATCTATTTCATGTAGAAGCAAAAAATTAGTAACTAAAGATTCTAGAATCTAAAGGAATTTAACCTTCATATTGTAGATTTCAAATTTTTTTATCATATTTGTTGTGACGAATTGTTCCAATGGTATCCGCAATAGTTTACAGATCATATTGGTATTAGAGAATTTTTTAATGGGGTATTTGTGGAAATTTGCAGGGACCCAGGAATCAGTTTAAGAAGAAAGTAGTATAACCCTAGCCATGGCCAACGAGTTTGTTCATAAAAACCCTCCAGATCCAAAAAAGGAGATATTTGTGAAGCTAGAAGAGAAATCCGTTGACATATACCACAATATGTCTCTCCTCATGGTAGCTCTAGGAATCAAGCTCAGAATGTTCGAAGAAGTTGAAGGCTCAAACTCAGAGATCAAATCAGATGGGAAATCGGGCATAATGAAGACCTAGAAAAGGAGTCATGGAAAAAGATCAAGAAAGAGAAATCGAGTTTGAGTATCATTAATCCTTCATAGTCCCTATTCAATATGGAAGCAAAAGTGGACATAAATCCATACCAAGGTGAGAGCAATGCATTAAAGTTGAATCATTGGTTGTAGCAACTAGAAGTTTATTTTAGCATTCACCATATAGATGATGAGAAAACGATTTCATTTGTTAGATTAAAGTTAGAGTGCCATGCTTTAACCTAGTGGGAAATCCATATGGAAACACTTAGTCTAGAGGGTGATCATCTAGTAACTAGGTGGGGGACTTCAAAACCATCATCAATTCTCAATTCTACCTTATCATGTATGTAGAGGACCAATGGATCTAGTGGCACTACTTCAAGAAAAGGTAGGGGACAAGTGTATAGGAGTACACCACTGGGTTCATAAAGATGGCCATCATTATGGGTATCTCTCCCAAGAACCCATATGTACTCCTCAAGTATCTGGGGGGGTTACAGGTTGACTCAACCCCCCTCTCAGTAATCCAACAATTGGTATCAGAGCAAGTTCCTTCAGAAATCAGTTTAACCACTGAAAGGTAGATCATCAAGAGTACCAACTTCTATAAAAATGGAATACCACAGTGTGATGGAGAGAAGTATGATTTTTGGAGCATAAGGATGAAGACATATATGCATGTACAAGGATTTCAAGTTTGGAAATCAATTGTAGATGGATACACAACACCAACAGTTCCACCAACAAATGAAAAAGCAGTGAAACTCAGTGAGAATAATTACAAAGCCAAAAATGCACTTTTGAATGGTCTCAATGATACGGTATTCACCAAAGTTGCACATTGTAAATCCACTAAAGAGATATGGAATAAGCTTCGAAATATTTATGAAAGAGATACAAAAGTCAAAGAAGCAAAACTTCAAACTTACAGAGGTCAGTTCGAACAACCAAAAATGAAGGAAGATGAGAATATCGCAGCCTACTTCTTATGAGTCGATGAAACAGTGAATGCAATCATAGGATTCGGAGAAGAAATCGAAGAATCTGTAATTGTTCAAAAGGTACTAAGATCTCTTCATATGCGATTTAACCCTAAGATATCAGCACTAGAAGAAAGATTGGATCTAAAATCAATAAGCATGGACGAATTGCATGGAATCTTCATAGCATACGAAATGAGAACTGAACAGGAAAATACAGATGTAAAAGAAACATCCTTCAAAGCATCCAAAATATCAAATCAAAATAAAAAAGAAGAATATAGCAACAACAGTGACGACTCGGAAGATGATGAAGAAGTGGCTAACTTCGTCAAAAGACTAAACAAGGGAACCGACCGTAGGTATAGAGGTAAGCTTCCTTTAATTTGTTTTAATTGTGATGGTATTGGTCATTTTGCTAACAAATGCCCTCATAAGAAAAAGATAAATGATGAAGGTTACTCAAAGGGGAAACACACATATCAAGGAAAAAGAACTACAAAGAAAGTTTTCAAGAAAAGATTATGCACCAAAGAATACATCTCATAATCAGATGAAGATGAAGTCAGTGACAGTGAGACAAGAAGATTTCTATTCATGGAAGTAAAAGATTCTGACAGAGAAGACTCCAAAGAAGAATATGAAGAAGCCGAAGAAGAATGTGTAGAATTCGAAGAAGAAATTGAAGAGGTAGAAGTTGACTTTCGAGAAGAATTGACGTGTTCCATAGAAGTTATCAAAATAGAAAAGAACAAGAACAAGAAACTACAAGCAGAACTAGACAAAAATGAAGACACTCAAGAACTAGAACAAATGATCACAAAATTGAAGGTTCAAATAGAAGAAGATAAAATAATTGAAGAATCACTCAAAGAACAACTAGAAGAAAAGAACATGATCATTGGAAACTTGGAAGTAGAGATTGTCACATTAAGAAAGGATATTCAAAAGAAAAATATGCAGAATAGCTCAAAAATTTTGGATGACATTATAACAGTCAAAAATCTCATTTTGACAAGACCGGACTTGGATACAATCAGACAAAAAATGGATCAAGCTCCAAAATGAAAGAGCAAGAAACATATACAAAAAGCTATGCAGAAACAAACAAAGGGGATAGGAAGATATACAAGGAAGATTACAGGGACAATCCTCCACCGAGAATATTCAGATTTCAGAATCAACAACTGAGAGATAGGCCTCAAGAAGAAGAAGGATTCACAAGAGCACCTCCTTTCAAAATATCATAAACTCCTTGGTATCAAACTATATTTTTCGTTTTATGTTATGCATGTAATATTTTTGGACATAATGTTGGATTGTTGCGAGGGTTGGGGGTGAATCAGTAATAGAGCAATTTAGACCCTTTTAACTATATAATCCAAGTGCTATATCAATGAAGCATTATTATCCAATAACTGCAGAGTAAATAAGCAATGAACAAATGAACAATCATACACATACACAGTACACCAGTGTTTTACGTGGAAACCCAAATCGTTAGAAAACCACGGAATGTTTTTTCTTATATGTCTTGAAGAATTACATTCATTGGAAGCCCCAACTTCCTTTGTTTTCCAGATACAACTGGAAGGAGGCTCCAACCCCCTAGTTTCTCAGGCTACAACCTGAGGGAAGCTCCAACTCCCCAATTCTCTGGCTACAACCAGAAGGAGGCTACAACCCCCTATGTTCTTCGGCTACAACTGGAAGGTGGCTACAACC
>ML786608.1:785239-802441 GCA_009831015.1 Picea engelmannii
TCTTTTGTGCAAACCCCTTTACAACAAGTCTAGCCTTGTACCGCTTTTCTCCTCCATCTTCTTCCTTCAACTTGTAAACCCATTTATTCTGCAATGCTCTTTTTCCCGCAGGCAACTGAACCAAGTTCCAAGTCTGGTTATTTGGCAAGGAATCCATTTCCTCTTTCATGTCTTGCTCTCACTTCTTTTTGGTGTCTACCTACATTACCTCTTCATAACATTCTAGTTCACCAGAACCAGCCAACAATAAATAATACAATGAAGGAGAGTATCGTTCAGGGGGTATACTTAACCTGGTAGATCTTCTAACAACACTTGCAGGTGTTTGAGGTACTTGTTGCTCCTATTGTTGTACATTTTCATTTTCAAGTTCTTTTGAAATTTCTTTTTCAGTGATCTCATCAAGCACTGTGTATTCTTGTTTTTCTTCTTCCTGTTTCTTTCCCTGCAACTGATCTTTGTACATGACCTTCTCATTGAATATGACATCTCTACTCCTAATGGTTTTGTTATTTTCATAATCCCATAAGAGATAACCAATATCATTAACATCGTATCCAATAAAGGTACACTTCTTGGATTTAGACTCAATCTTTGTTCTATTTTCTTTATCAAAATGGACAAATGCTTCACAACCAAAAGTTTTCAAAAAAGAATAGCTTACCTTTTTTCCTGTCCATTCCTCCTATGGAATTATACCATCCAAAGAGATTGAAGGTCCTCTGTTTATTAAGTAAACAGCAGTATCTACAACATCTGCCCAGAACTGTAAGGGCAAACCAGAGAAATAAGTTCTCAAACTGTGGTGTGCCCTCTCCCTTTGTTTCCCTCTGCACTGAACTGAAGCGCCCTAGCTCATCAGTAACCCAATGAAAAAATCCCTCCACAGGAATGTGCTCTCTTGTTTTTCCTCTCCATTGAAACTGTCAGATCTTGAATCCTATAAGCAGATATGCTACCATGTAGCTTCCAGTCTTGTCAACATGTGTGCCCTCCTCCTAGCAGAAATGATCACCATAAATAAATTGATCCATTAACTTAATGTCTCTCTCCACATAAACAAGTGCCCAATCTCTCTTCTCCCTATGCATCAGACCTCGTCTCAATCTGACAATTCCTCCTCTCCTTATGAGCAGATGATGGATAATAAATGCGCCCTCCTCCTCTAGATGCGCCCTTCCTCCATGTAATATGCTCCCTCTCAAGAATGAAGGCTAAGACTCCATGGAAATACTCTCCATGCAAGCTCCAAGGAACCAAGAGCCTCTCCTCAAGCTCTCAAGGGTTTCTCTCAAACCCTCATGAAGTGTGCCCTCCTTCTCCTCAAGAAATGTGCCCTCCTTATCTTCTCCAAAACTCACAAGTGAAGAATAAATCCCAAAAATACCTTTACCCTCTCTTTAGCCTCTTTGAGCCGACCCTAAAAGATCAATGGCCTATATTAGATCTAGCCAAGTCTAATCAATGGGTGAGATCTCATCTTAAAATCTCACTAAGGAAACCCACTTTCCTTAGTTGCTTTATGTCTATTAATTCACCCACATTGTGAATTAATTGTCACTTTATGACTTAAGTGACATATTTCATTTTTGAATTAAAACTCCCAAGTCAAAGTGAAATTAGAATCATAAAGTAAAGTACAAGGGTAATAGTCTTCCCCCTTTGTGCTTAGAGACTCATAAGCACATGGGGACCACTTTCCAAGTTACCCAAATCTCAACAAAAAGAAGGGGCATACAAGTGGTTATAAGCAGAAAGAGTACTAGGGAGATTCAAAGGAGAAGAAGAAGAATTGGAAAGGGGGGGGGGAGATAAGAAGACAATAGCCATTACATATCAATGCAAATATCCTAGCAACCATTGAAATTTTTTAAGAGGTTTTTTCCAGAATCATTGCAATCATTTTTAATTTTGACGTTTCAAACCAACAACTTTGATCCATTATCAAGAAAGAATGATTTGTCCGAAACAAATAATTATTTATTGATGATGGACCATAGTTGTTGGTTCGAAACGTAAAAATTAAAAATGATTGTGATGATTCTGAAAAACCTCTTCAACAATTATATTGATCGCAAAAGTATTATATATGAAACCATTGAAATCATTGCAATATCAATGGCCACACTGAGGAAAAGTGTTGGAAACTACATTCAAAGCTGAACCCGAAGAACCGCGAGAAGGACAGAAAGAAAAAGAACCTTATATCCACAAATTCGAGCAATCAGGTTGAAAGTAGCTCTGATGTGGATGAAAATATTGTCTGCACATATATGTAGAAGGAGGTGAATCTGAGTATCCTTCATCACCAGGAATAGAAGAGATGACCAAGCTTTTCCACATTAATATTCAGGTCAAGAAGACCAATATAGATGCTTTGTTTGACTCTGGTTCACAAGATAATATCATAGAAACTCATCTAGTCAACAAGATTGTATTGGAGGTTCACAAATATCATGTCCCCTATCCATTGGATTGGGTAAACAAGGATACATATATCAAGACGATAAAGCAGTGCAAGATTAAATTTGTTGTAAGTGTTGATTTTATAGATGAAGTAGAATTGGATGCAGTACCACTAGATGTATGTGGAGTAGTGTTTGGAAGCCCCTACATGTATATGAGGGATGTTATATTTATGCGGAGATCCAACCAATACCGCCTCATCAAGGATGGGAAATCCTTCATCATCAATGCACATAAAGGAAAATCTAAAATCTCACTAGTAAGTTCCAATCAAGCTAAGAAATTGATAAATTCTATAAAGAAATATGTTTTACTTTTCCTAAGGGAAAATCAATCTAGTGAAGAGTCGTTAAAAGTAAAGATATCCTTGGAAAGGTGTACTAAGGAGTAGAAACACGAATTGGAGGAGTTTATAAAGGAATACAGAGGAGTTTTCTAAGAGCCTAAAGGGATACCACCTAAGGGGGAAGTGGAGCACGGAATCTAATTATTTCCAGACTCCCCCTTGCCAAATATTGGGTTGTATAGACAGTTTGTTCTGGAAACAAACAAAGTAAATAAGCAGTTGTAGAAGTTGTTGGAGCAGGGTGCGATTCGACCAAGTACCTCACCTTGTGGGTCACCCATCATAATTTTTCCCAAGAAGGATAGGAATTAGAGAATGTGTATTGACTACATGGATTGAACAAGATTACATTGAAGAATCGGTACTCTCTACCCAAGATAGATGATCTATTGGACCAACTATAGCATGCCAACTACTTCACTGAGATGGATTTGAAATCAGGATATCACCAAGCATAAGTCAAAGAAGAAGATACCAATAATATTTCATTCAAGACAAGGAAATGGTTGTATGAGTGGTTGGTTATGCCATTTGGTGTTGATTAAGGTTGGTTGTCATTGATGTCAACCCTTGAAGAAAGCCACGTAGCACAAAGGTTGGGTAATGGACCCAATATTGTTTGATGTAAATATGACTCATTATTTTCTTTTCATGTTTGATAATAAGTATAAATTGATGAACTCCAAAGTGGTCCCCTTATGGTGAAATCCCTCACGGGAAGACGCTTTGCGGATTGAGTTATCCTAGAAGTATGGTTAGAGAACCCATGATTATTTGTGGAATAATGAGATGAACTCTTGTGAATTTTTCAGTGAAACTATCCTAGATGGATATTTATTTTCATGCCATTTCCGGTGGTATGTGGAACGTCACATAACTCCTCGCGGTTAAAGAGTTATGGCCATGAGAAGTTGGAGAACCCAGGTTTGGGTAATGGACCCAAGTTTGTTTTATGCATAATGGTATGAGTTTTGATATATTTTCAGGTAATACTATTCTATATGGATATCACATTTCATTCCATTTCTAGTGGTATGTGGAACGTCACATAAATCCTCACGGTTTCATAGTTATGGCCTTACGAAGTGGGAGGACCCTCATATGTCATCTAGAAGCCCCAAAAGGTCAAAGTAGTCAAAGTGGTTTAAGAGTTTTTAAAGGTAAATAATAAAGTGAAGTTATGAGTGGACTATAATTCAAAGTGAATACAAAATAAATTATTAAAATAATAAATTTAATGGAGAAATTAGAAGTGGGTTAACCCTAAAATAAGGAAAATGGGCAAAGTGACCTAGAAGATGTTTTTAAGGAAGCTACTTGGAGAGTATAAATAAGAGGCAAGGCTCTCTCATTTAAATAAAACTTGAGAATATTGAATAACTATAGGTTTTTGAGGTAACCAAAGGATATCTAAGCCAAATTTCTGAGGAAAGTGAAAAAAAGAAGGCCGAAATTCAAGGAAGGATAAAAAAAAATTATGGTGTTTTCTAAGGTATATATTTTTCAGGTCATCTCACCATTTTCAAAATAATTTTTTTTCTAGAATGATTCATACTGTGAATTTTCTATTACATTGAGGAAACATATCCAAGTATATGTGGTAAAAAATTTAGCTTGTGGGTTGTTGTATTTTTTGAGTTACACTCCGTGGAAAATAGGGTTTGTGGCTAGTCCTGAAACTAGTCAAAAATAGGTGTTTCGAGTAAAAATGTCATAACTTCTTCATAACATATCAAAATTCGGTAATACAAAATGTGTTGGTTAGAGTACAGTATTTAGTATGTATTATATTGTATAATAGGTTTATATCAACTCAACAATTATTTTGTGCGGGGCATGCTCTACAAGGTCGCTCTCTAGAATAAGTCAGAATTCAGCAAGGTGTACCATTTTTGCTATAACTCCTTTTATGAGAGGTTCCAAGTAGTGACACCTGGAGGAATTTCATTAAACACACTGAAGAAAATTGTGTATCAGTTTCAGATCTTTATTCATTACAGGTACAAAGTTATGATTATTTCAAGTTAGGGTTGTTGACTAATCCAAAACGAATCTTGTGAGACTAAAGAAACGTTTGATGAAAATTCTAGTCTCTTGTTGTTAAAGTTAAGGAAGGTTGGTAGGTATGTGATCATATACACCAGGTATATTAAAGATTTACAAATCATATTTGGATGATGAAATTGATGAGGGATTTTGGTTGAGGTACAAGTTGGGTACATGGTTGAGACAAGTAGTTGATGAGTTGGCACATACATGAGGTGTATAGTTGATGATGTTGGTACATATTGATGAATCATAGTTGATGAGTATTTGACACATTGTTGGTACATACTTGGTACATTGTTGGGTTCACTTGTTTATGGTACAGGTTGATTACATATTATTTGGTACAAGTTGGTGCATGGTTGATGCATTTTTTTATGGTACATGTTGATTATAGGTTGATGCATGGTTGATGCATGGTTCAGGTTTATTGGTACATGTTTACAATGGTATATCTCATAGTGATAATGTGACAGTGTTTCCATCATTCTACTTCTACTTCAGGGTGGTTGGACGGGGCAAGGACATGTGGTTGTAGCCAGAGAACATAGGGGGTTGTAGCCTCCTTCTGGTTGTAGCCAGAGAATTGGGGAGTTGGAGCTTCCTTCATGTTGTAGCCTGAGAAACTAGGGGGTTGGAGCCTCCTTCCAGTTGCAACTGGAAAACAAAGGAAGTTAGTGCCTCTAATGAATGTAATTATTCAAGACATATAAGAAAAAAAATTCTGTAGTTTTCTCCCGATTTGGGTTTCCACGTAAAACACTGGTGTATTGTGTAAGTGTGTGATTGTTCATTTCTTATTTCTCATTATTGGATAATAATTCTACATTGATATAACACTTGGATTATTTGGAGAAAAAGGATTATAATTACGTTATTATTGATTCACCCCCCCTCTCAGTAATCCAACAATTGGTATCAGAGCAAGTTCCTTCAGAAATCAGTTTAACCATTGAAAGGTAGATCATGGAGAGTACCAACTTGTATAAAAATAGAATACCACAGTTTGATGGATAGAAGTATGCTTTTTGGAGCATAAGGATGAAAACATATATACAGGCAAATGGATTTCAAGTTTGGCAATCAATTGTAGGTAGATACACAACACCAACAGTTCCACCAACAAATTACAAAGGAGTGAAACTCAGTGAGAATAATTACAAATCCAAAAATGCACTTTTGAATGGTCTCAATGATATGGTATTCATCAAATTTGCACATTGTAAATCCGCTAAAGAGATATGGGACAAGCTTCAAAATATTTATGAAAGAGATACAAAAGTCAAAGAAGAAAAACTTCAAACTTACAGAGGTCAGTTCGAACAACTAAAAATGAAGGAAGATGAGAATATCACAGCCTACTTCTTACAAGTCGATGAAATAGTGAATGCAATCATAGGATTGGGAGAAGAAATCGAAGAATCTGTAATTGTTCAAAAGGTACTAAGATCTCTTCCTATGAGATTTAACCCTAAGATATCAGCACTAGAAGAAAGATTGGATCTAAAATCAATAAGCATGGACGAACTGCATGGAATCTTCACAGCATACGAAATGAGAACTGAACAGGAAAATACAGATGTAAAAGAAACAGCCTTCAAAGCATCCAAAATATCAAATCAAAATAAAAAAGAAGAATATAGCAGCAACAGTGATGACTCGGAAGATGATGAAGAAGTGGTTAACTTCGTCAAAAGACTGAACAAGGGAACCGATCGTAGGTATAGAGGTAATCTTCCTTTAATTTGTTTTAATTGTGATGGTATTGGTCATTTTGCTAACAAATGTCCTCATAAGAAAAAGATAAATGATGAAGGTTACTCAAAAGGGAAACACACATATAAAGGCAAAAGAACTACAAAGAAAGTTTTCAAGAAAAGCTTATGCACCAAAGAATACATCTCATGATCAGATGAAGATGAAGTCAGTGACAGTGAGACAAGAAGAGTTCTATTCATGGCAGTAAAAGATTCTGATAGAGAAGACTCCAAAGAAGAATATGAAGAAGCCGAAGAAGAATGTGAAGAAATTGAAGAAAAAATTGAAGAGGCAGAAGTTGACTTTCCAATAATGTGTGTCATAGAAGTTATCAGAAGAGAAAAGAAGAAGAATAAGAAACTACAAGCAGAACTAGACAAATAAGAAGACACTCAAGAACTAGAACAAATGATTACAAAATTGAATGTTCAAATAGAAGAAGATAAAATAATTGAAGAAGCACTCAAAGAACAGCTAGAAGAAAATGACGGGATCATTGGAAACTTGGAAGCAAAGATTGTCACATTAAGAAAGGATATTCAAAAGAAAAATATGCAAAATAGCTCAAAAGTTTTGGATGACATTATCAGCAATCAAAATTCTCATTTTGACAAGACCAGACTTGGATACAATCAGATAGAAAATGGATCAAGCTCCAAAATGACAGAGCAAAAAACATATGCAAAAATCTATGCAGAAACAATCAAAGGGGATGGGAAGATATACAAGAAAGATTACAGGGACACTCCTCCACGGAGAAGATTCAGATTTCAGAATCAACAACCGACAGATAGGCCTCAAGAAGAAGAAGGATTCACAAGAGCACCTCCTTTCAGAAGATCCTCAACTCCCAGGTATCAAACTATATTTTTTGTTTTATGTTATGCATGTAATAATTTTGGACATAAAGATGTGAATTGCAAAGCTAACAACAAGAACAATAACTACTTTGAGAGTAATACACAAAAGGGTTATCCAAAAAGGCCTAGTGAAACACAAAGAAGAAGTTACAACAGGTTTGAATCTTTGAGCACTGAAGTGGAATGTTACAAATGTAACAATTTTGGACATATGGCCAAAGATTGCAGAATGACAGTCCTTCCTAAAGAACCACAGCAAAATAACAACAATCACAGACAAGAACCTCAGAAAAGAACATGGATAAGAAAGCAGGATCAATATAGAAATGAAGAATGCACACTCGCTCTACAAGCTAAACAGAAGAAACGTGGTTGGTATGTTGACAGTGGATGTTCAAAACACATGACATGTGATAGAGACAAGTTTCTTACATTACGAAAAGAAAGAGATGGATCAGTCTCCTTCGGAAATGATAATTCAACCAAAATCATTGGAAAAGGCATAGTCTGAATTGGGAACAAGAATGAAAAAGGAGAAAATGTTCTACTAGTAGAAGATATGAAACATAATCGTCTAAGTGTGAGTTAAATGTGTGACCAAGGTCATAAAGTTACTTTTGATTTACAAAAGTGTGAGATAAGAAAAGAAGGTTCGGGAAAATTGGTCGCTACAACTGCAAGAACTTCAAGCAACATATATGTGTTAAGCGAAATTGGAAATGAAAAGTGTTGTATAGGAAAGGAAGATGAAAGTTGGCTATGACACAGAAGAATGGGTCACATACATTTTGATAACCTTGTCAAAATCGGCAAAAGAGAAGCAGTCAGAGAAATTCCCTAGATCACGAAACCAACCAACACTTTATGCAAGCATTGTCAACAAGGAAAGCAAACAAAGACCATGTTCAAATCAAAGGAATATTCAACGACAAGACCACTGGAAATTGTGCATATTGATATAGTTGGACCAACTAAAACCAAGGGCTTAAAAGGTGAGAAATATTTTATGTTATTAGTTGATGATTATACAAGAATGACTGTAGTTTGATTTCTCAAGAATAAGTCAGAAGATTTTGAAAACTTCAAGATCTACAAGGAAATGGTTGAAAATGAAATGGATTCAAAATTAAATGCTTGAGATCTGATAATGGAGGAGATTTCACCTCAAAGGAATTTATGGACTACTGCAACAATCATGGAATAAAAAGACAATGCTTTGTTGCTAGGACACCTCAACAGAATGGAGTTGTTGAAACAAAGAACATGACAGTACAGGAAATGACTCGAACAATGCTAATGGATTCGAAATTGACAGATATTTTTTAGACACAGGCAGTACATACAACAGTTCATATTCAAAACAGAGTAATGCTCAGAAACAACACTGACAAAACCCCTTACGAACTATGGAAAGGAAGACCAGCAAATGTAAAGCACTTCAAATTTTTTGGAAGCAAATGCTATATCAAAAGAGAAGATAGCGGAATGGGAAAGTTTAACTCTCGCATGGACAAAGGAGTACTTGTTGGTTACTCAAGTACAAGGAAATCATGCAAGGGTTACAATCTAAGTTTAAATAAAGTTGTGGAAAGCATCAATGTGACAATTGATGAAACAGGTAGACCAGAATCCAAGGAAGAAGAAAACAAATCAATGAAACAACCCTTAGAAGAAGAAGAAGAAGAAGATGAAAAAGAAGTAGACAAGGAAGATGAAGAGAAACTGACAGAAGCATAAGAGCAAGTTCAGGAAGTGTCTCCAAAGACACCTAGCAGACGAGAATAGAATAATCATCCTTCAGATCAGATTATCGGAAACAAAGATGAAGGAGTTGAGACTAGAAGAAAAATCTGTTCACCAGAACAAAATCACCTAGCACTCTTATCTACAATTAAACCAATTTTTTTTTAAGAAGCCAATAAGGATGAATTTTGGAAAAAGGCCATGGATGAAGAATTGGATCAAATAGAGAAAAATGACACTTGGGAACTGGTTCCAAGACCAAAGAATAATAATTTGATCGGCACAAAATGGGTCTTCAGGAATAAACTGAATGAAGATGGATATGTTACAAGGAAAAAATCTAGATTGGTTTGTAAAGGATATGCACAGGTTCAAGGAATCGACTTTGAAGAGACATTTTCCCCAATTGACAAAATAGAAGCAATCGGTTTTCTTTTAGCTTATGCATGCTCCAAAAATATTAAAATGTATCAGATGGATGTAAAATCAACTTTTCTGAATGGGGAACTTGAAGAAGAAGCCTACATTGAACAACCAGAAGGATTTCAGTTGTCAAAGATTGTAGACTATGTGTGCAAATTAAAGAAGGCCTTGTATGGTCTAAAACAGGCTCCTAGAGCATGGTACTCTAGACTGGATAAATATCTACATCAAGCAGTGTTCAGAAAAGGAAGTGCAAACAGCAACCTCTACATCAAGGTAAGTCAAGGTAATATTTTAGTAGTTGAAGTTTATGTTGATGATATTATTTTTGGTAGTGATGATGACAGGTTAAGCCAAACATTTGCAAAAGATATGCAAAATGAATTTGAAATGTCGTTACTTGGAGAACTATCCTTCTTTTTGGGACTTTAGATACGTCAAACAAACCAAGGATATTCTATTTCTCAAACTAAGTATATTAGAGAAATGCTAAAAAGGTTCAACATGGAAGATTGCAAACCAGTTATCACTCCCATGCAAATCAGTTGCAAGTTGAGCAAAGATGATGATTCAAAGTCTACAAATCAGAGGCAATACAGGTCAATGATTTGAAGCCTACTATATGTGATAGCATCTAGACCAGATGTAATGCAGGCAGTAGGACAGGTGGCACAATTTCAAGCAGCACCAAAGGAATCACATGTATTAGCAGTGAAGATGATTTTCAGATATCTCAAAGGAATAGAAGAGTTTGGATTATGGTATCCAAAAGGAAATGATCTATCACTTATTGCCTACATAGATGCAGATTGGGCAGGTTGTATTGATGACCAACGAAGCACCAGTGGAGCATCATTCTACTTGGATGAGTGTTTAGTATCATGGATAACCAAGAAACAATCATCAGTATCCTTATCTATAGTCGAGGCAGAGTACATTGCAGCAGCATCATGTTGTACACAGGTTCTTTAGATGAAACAAACTCTAACAGATATACAAGTTGAGTATGATGAGCCCATTCCAATCTATTGTGATAATACAAGCGTCATTAGTATCTCAAAGAATCTGGTGATGCACTCCAAGACGAAGCACATTCCAATCAAGTGTCACTTTTTACAGGAACAAGTTGTAGAAAATAACATCAGAGTTGAGTATGTGGGCACAAAAGAACAAATCGCAGACATATTTACAAAACCACTTCCATGAGAAGCCTTTGAGTATCTTCACCAGAGACTCGGAGTTATTTATACTCCAAAATGAATGCTTTTGAATTCATATCTTATATGTCTTAGATGTACACAAGGAAGCACCATAAGAAGATAGTTCAGTCAGGGGGAGCAGCCCTGGAATGAAAGATACCTTTTCCATTGATGACAAAGGGGGAGAGATTTATCAGATGCAGAGGACAGAGGCATGGTTCCAGGGGGATCATGAGTGATATGATTTTCGTATTGCATCATATTGTTTCCATCAATGCCAAAGGGGGAGATTGTTGATTAAGGTTGGTTGTCATTGATGTCAACCCTTGAAGAAAGCCTTGTAGAACAAAGGTTGGGTAATGGACCCAAGATTGTTTGATGTAAAGATGAATCATTATTGTCTTTTCATGGTTGATAATAAGTAGAAATGGATAAACTCCAAAGTGGTCCCCTTATGGTGAAATCCCTCACGGGAAGACGCTTTGCGGATTGAGTTATCCTAGAAGTATGGTTAGAGAACCCATTCTTATTTGTGGAATAATGAGATGAATGCCAATGAATTTTTTAGTGAAACTATCCTAGAAGGATAGTGCTTGTCATGCCATTTTTCATGGTATGTGGAACGTCATATAACTCATCACGGTTAGAGAGTTATGGCCATGAGAAGTTGGAGAACCCAGGTTTGGATAATGGACCCAAGTTTTTTTAATGGATAACGGTATGAGTTTTGATATATTTTCAGGTAATACTATTCTATATGGATAGTACATGTCATTCCATTTATGGTGGTATGTGTAACGTCACATAACTCCTCACGGTTTCAGAGTTATGACCTTACGAAGTTGGAGGACCCGCATATGTCATCTAGAAGCCCCAAAAGGTCAAAGTAGTCAAAGTGGTTTAAGAGTTTTTAAAGGTAAATAATAAAGTGAAGTGATGAGTGCACTATAATTCAAAGTGAATACAAAATCAATTATTTAAATAATAAATTTAATGGAGAAATTAGAAGTGGGTTAACCCTAAAATAAGGAAAGTGGGCAAAGTGACCTAGAAGATGTTTTTAAGGAAGCTACTTGGAGAGTGTAAATAAGAGGCAAGGCTCTCTCATTTAAATAAAACTTGAGCATATTGAATACCTATAGGTTTCTGAGGTAACCAAAGGATATCTAAGCCAAATTTCTAAGGAAAGTGAAGAAAAGAAGGTTGGAATTAAAGGAAGGATAAATTCTTTTGATGATGCTTTCTAAGGTATGTTTTTTTCAGGTCATCTCACCATTTTCGCAATAAAAAAATTTCTAGGATGATTCAGACCATGAAACTTCTATTCCATTGAGGAAACATATCCAAGTATCTGTGGTAAAAAATTCAGCTTGTGGGTTGTTGTATTTTTGGTGTTACACTCCGTGGAAAATAAGGCTTGTGGCTAGTCTTGAAACTAGTCAAAAACATGTGTTTCAGGTAAAAACGTCATAACTTCTTCATAACATCCAAATTCAGTAATACCAAATGTGTGGGGCACGCTCTACGAGATCGCTCTCTATAATAAGCTAGAATTCAACAAGGTGTGTCATTTTTTATATAACTCTTTTTCTGAGAGGTTCCAAGTAGTGAAACATGGAGGAATTGCATTGAACACATTAAAGAACATTGTGTATCAGTTTCAGATCTTTATTCATTATAGGTACAAATTTATGATTATTTCAAGTTAGGGTTGTTGAATAATCCAAAGCTAGTCTTGTGAGACTAAAGAAACGCTTCATGAAAATGCTAGTCTCTTGTTGTTAAAGTTAAGGAAGGTTTGCAGGTATGTGATCATATACACCAGGTCTATTACAGAGTTACAAATCATATTTGTATGATGAAATTGATGAGGGCTTTTGGTTGAGGTACAAGTTAAGTACATGGTTGAGACAATTAGTTGATGAGTTGGCACATACATGAGGTCTATAGTTGATGATGTTGGTACATATTGATGATTCATAGTTGATGAGTACTTGACACATGATTGGTGCATACTTGGTACATGGTTGGTTTTACTTGTTTATGGTACAGGTTGATTACAGATTGTTTGGTACAGGTTGGTGCATGGTTGATGCACTTGTTTATGGTACAGGTTGAGGTACAGGTTGATGCATGGTTGATGCATGGTTCAGGTTTATTGGTATATGTTTACAACGGTATATCTCACAGTGATAGTGTGACAGTGGTTCCATCATTCTACTTCTACTTCAAGACGACTGGACGGGGCAAGGACAGGTGGTTGTAGTCACCTTCTGGTTGTAGCTGGAGAACATAGGGGGTTGTAGTCTCCTTCTGGTTGTAGCCATAGAATTGGGGAGTTGGAGCTTCCCTCATGTTGTAGCCTGAGAAACTAGGGGGTTGGAGCCTCCTTCGAGTTGCAGCTGGAAAACAAAGGAAGTTGGTGCTTCCAATGAATGTAATTCTTCAAGACATATAAGAAAAATCATTCCGTGGTTTTCTCCCGATTTAGGTTTCCATGTAAAACACCAGTGTACTGTGTATGTGTGTGATTGTTAATTTCTTATTGCTCGTTATTGGATAATAATTCTACATTGATATAACACTTGGATTATTTGGAGAAAAAGGATTATAATTACGCTATTATTGATTCACCCCCCCTCTCAGTAATCCAACATTTGGTTTATGCAACACACCAACTACATTTATGAGACTAATGAATGATGTTTTAGGCCCTTATATAGATTCATTTGTTATTATCTATTTGGATGATATATTGGTTTATAGTGCTACCTAGGAGGAGCACATCTCACATCTTATGAAGGTGTTAGAGACCCTAAAGAAGCACCAATTGATGGCCAATCTCAAGAAATGTGAGTTTTCTTGCCATTATTTGGTGTATTTGGGGTATGTGATTGGTGGAAGCGAGCTCAAGATATATATTGCCAATATGGAGGCCATCATGAAATGGCTAGTTCCTACAAATTGCATAGAAGTTAGGAGCTTTGTTGGGGAAGCACAGTACTTGCGGAAGTTCATAGCTTCATTTTAAGTAGTAGTTTCACCACTCCACACAATAACAGTGGGAATTAAGAGTTTCTAGTGGGGGAATAATCAACATAAGGACTTTGATGAGATGAAAATAAATAGCAGTCAAGCATGAATGCTTGCACTACCAAAATTGCAAAATCCCTTCAAAGTGGAGACAGATGCATGTGGGTATGCCATGGGAGCAGTCCTAATGTAGGGAGGAAGGCATGTCTACTATCATTTTGAAGTATTTCATGGGGAAGTCCTCAATTACCCTACCTATGACAGGAATCTCTATGCATTGGTACAAGTTGTCAAAAAGTGGAAGCACTATTTGATAGGCAATGAGACCATCATCCACACAGATCACCAACTGCTCTAGTATTCGCAAGCCCGGAGTAATTTACAACAAAACAGGAACTACAAATCGATGGGGTTCTTACAACAATTTCATTTGGTCATAAATTATAAGAAGGGTAGCAAAAACAAGTCGGAAAAAATTATTTCACAACCACCCACATCCAAGAATATAGATTTGGGAACTTTGTTGCACATGGAGCCTTTTATCCATGATGCATACAAAGAGGAATACACATAAGATGAGGACTTCAAGGAGGCATTTCAACAGCTATGGAACCAAATTCATATAGAATAAGGTGACATCAAGGAAAACTATCATTTCTAGAATGGTTTTCTCTACAAGCTCGACAAGCTATGTGTCCCTAAAGGTGAATGATTGCAGCTTATCATAGAGGCTCACACCTCCAAGGTTGAAGGACATTTTAGTGTTGGGAGGATAGTTTCCAACTTACAGAGGTATGTGTATTGTCCCAAAATGCAAGAAGATGTAGCGTGGTATATTAGAATATGTATAATTTTTTGTACCATCAAACCCAATAACATGATGCAAGGTCTATACCATCCCTTACCTATACCCACTTGGCCTTGGGAGAGTATTTCCATGGATTTTGTGGTAGTTTTACCAACAACCAAGAAGGAACATGGTTATTCATTTGTGGTAGTTGACATGTTCAATAAAATGTGCATTCTCGTGCCTTGTAAAAAGACCATCAACAGATAGGAAGCAACAAGCGTATTCTTTGAACGGGTTTAAATGCACTTTGGGATACCAAGGAGCAACATCTCAGACAAGGACATTAGATCTCTTGGTTCTTTTTGGACTACATTGTGGGAGAAGATGGACCATAAGCTCAAGAGGTATACAACATTACATCTACAAACATATGGACAGACAAAAGTAGTCAACATGAATTTGGTGCAACTTTTGAGGGGTTACAGTCAAAAGCATTTGAAGACCTGGGATGAAAATATGATTTATATACAACACTCTTATAACAGAGAAGTCCACACTTCTCCAGGTAAGTCACCTTTTGAAACTTGCTTTGGATATTTTCCACCTTCACCCTTAGATGTTGTATATGGATAACAAGGAGGATTTAGAGAGGACCTCACAGGAGATGCATTAATAGTAGAAAAATGCATTGAGAAGATCAGGAAGATCCATTTGCAAGTATGGTAGACGTTGAGGAAATCATAGGAAAATTACAAGGCTAGACATGACTAGTAAGGAACATAGAGAACATTTAGAGTGGGAGATAGAGTATGGTTACATTTGAATAAAGAAAGACTACAAGGTCCTGGTAAGAATATCAAGGTTATGTCGTATGGTCCTTTTGAGGTATTGGAAAAGGTGGGACATAATGCCTACATATTCATTCGACCCCCATACATGCATATTTACTCAGTAGTGAATGTGGAGAATCTCAAACTCTGTGATCCCTCCATGTTGGATCAGGAGGATGAGTAGGTTCTACCTTCCATAGAGGATATAGCACCAGATGCTCAGGCAGAGTTGGAAGAGGACACAATTTTGAAAAAGTGGTCTAGGACAACAAGACAAGGGCAGCATGACCTTTAGCAGGTTGGATTGAAAGGACAACTTTCAGACAAAGCAAAGTGGTACTCCATAGAGAAGATAGAGGAAAAATGTCCTCACCTCATTCAGTAAATATTTTGGGGACCAAAATCCTCCCTAAATGGGGAGGTATGATCTATATTGGATTATTATATTATTTTTCATCTATCTCAATGCTTTTAGAGTGGAAAAATTTTGAGGAATCGACTTACATGATTATTTTAATGGCAGGTCCTACTTTAGAAATTTTGGATTTGAAACCTTTTGGAGCCATTTTGAGGCATCAAATGAAATTTTTGGGGGTCAAAACGTTTTAGAAATTGCTTGAACCCCATGACCTTATTCTACATATCGATACCTCTCTAATGGTTCAAAAATTGCGTAAATCGGAGCTCGTATGCAAAAGTTATGTCTCTCACAAGTTGACCTATTGCGTTGACCACCATGGTATGAGCGGATGCCACATCAACCACCGTTACTCATGCATATGGGGCTAGCCACATATGTAATTTCAAGAAGATTCTAGAAGGTCTTAAACCTTATCACAATTGAGGGTTAAGGAAGTCAAAACCCTACTCTTAGATGGCCATTGAGCTATGTTAAATACAGAGCCACTAGGAGGAGAAGGGATTTCATTATATGTTATTGTATTTTGTTCCATAGCAGAGAAGAACAATTGGGAGTGGGAAATTAGAGAGCATAATAGAGGGGGTTAATGTTCTATAGCATCCTAATAGGCCACGGGTCTTAGGTAACTCCATAGAAAGTGCCTTCTCCTTTGTACTTGCATTATTTCCACACCATAGAAAAGAGAGCAAAGCAACCTCACCTTCTCATTGGATTTTATCCCTAAGAGTTTCCTAGAGAAAATATTTGTGTTATTTTGTGGATGGTGTGCAATTGTATTTTACTGTTCTCGATTTTCCGTATTTTATCTATTTCACATAAAAGTAGAAAATCAGTAACTAAAGATTCAGGAATCTAAAGGAATTTAACCTTCATAGTGTAGATTTTAGTTTTGTTTATCATATCTATTGTGACGAACTATTCTAGTGGAATATCCACGACAGTTTACAGATCATTTTCCATTAACTAATTTAATACAATTTTTCCATATTGACCCATATCTTGATTAAACATTTACTTATTTTTTTTATTAATTTGAATTTTTCCAAGTCTCCTTTAGTACATTATCTTAAATTCTATTAATTAATTTGATATAATTTGTTTACTTTGAAAAAATTATACTTTTTAATATGACTTCTTCTTTTTTACTTTAATTGATTTTGACCAATTCCCCTTTAATAATAATATTTCATGACTAATTCTTAATGGTTAGATATTTGTATTTTATATATTTTATATATTTTGTTTTGTTTAGGGGGGCACTTTTTCTATCTTACAAAAGCTTTAGTC
>ML786608.1:802751-819948 GCA_009831015.1 Picea engelmannii
ACTTCATGATTGACAAGTGGAAAGCCTTACAAACCGGTTGATGATGAAGATTATTGGGGACAACTTACATGAATGCAACTATGTAAATGAAACTTTATAATGGCAAAGAACAGGATTTGCAAGGATGTATATGGCAACTCCATGTCTATAGTGATAATGAAGTGATGTTGCATAATGTAATGGTTATATAGTTGTAAGAGTGAGTGTGGCATGCATAACCCTTAGGTTGTGGGTCTTGTGAGAAATGATTGTATCCATTTTATATAACACAAGAAATAGGCATTCTTGTTAGTCTTGTTCTTATTGAATCTTTTTAAATTAGGGAAAAGTTCTAAGTGAATTAATTCGATCACCATCATTATTGTAATGTATATCCCTTCTAAGGGAGTAGACATTATAGATACAAGATAAAGATGTCATGAGAAACCAACTAGAAGTATATGAGATAAGTGGATTCATGACAAATAATGACCATAAAAAAATTAGAAATATCTCATCCTTAATGTATAGTGATCACATGTCCGCACAGGTGTAGACTGATTGGCAAGTGTCCTGTAAATGGAAGGAAATATGTAAAAAGGAGATCTCAAGTTTGATTCTCACCCCTATTTACTCATGCCCCATGTTTGTGGGGATCTTAAGTTTGATTCTCACCCCTATTTACTCATGCCCCATGTTTGTGGGTTGTGAAGGTTATAAAGATAGTTCACAATTTATAAATTTTTGGAGACAAAAATTAACAAAATAAAGATTCTTGTTATGAAAGTTTCTCTCACGATTACATAAAACATATGAAAACATAATGAAGATTCTCACAATTACATAAAACATAATGAAAATTCTCATTATGAATTTTTTTTAATAAAACTTTTGTATTAAAAAAAATCTTAACTACCATTACATAGAAAGCATGGGAATATAATAATGCATTATTTAGAATGGAATTTTTTCAATCATTGAGAATGGAATTTTTTCTTTCATTGATAATTTTCTCCACTTAAACCTTGGATTCCATCACGATGTTGTTGGTTTTCTTAAGCACTAATTATGTTTAGAAATTAGTTTTACTTTTCTCTATTTAAACCTTGGATTCCATCACTATATTGTTAATTTTCTTAAGTACTAATTAGGTTTAGAAATTGGTTTTCTTATTCATTGAGACTTTTCTCCACTTAAACCTTAGATTCCATCACTATGTTGTTGGTTTTCTTAAACACTAATTATGCTTAAAAATTGGTTTTACTTTTCTCCACTTTCTCCACTTAAACCTTGGATTCCATCACTATATTGTTAGTTTTTTAAGCACTAATTAGGTTTAATTAGGTTTAAAATTTGGTTTTTTTCTTCATTGAGACTTTTCTCCACTTAAACCTTGGATTCCATCACTATGTTTATGCTTAGAAATTGGTTTTTAAATAACATCACTTTCGATCCATCAAATTCCCAGGTTAGGATTTAGGTGGCACGCGAGCTCCATCTTTTAAGATCCTCAAACTTATTCTCGACTCAATTAAAACGCAATCTTTTAATATTTGTGGACAACGAAAAGTCTATGGTGACGGTTGGCAGAGGCGAGAAGGAATTGGACAGGGCATGGGCGTGGATGATGGGGAATCGGAGTGGCCATGCGCAGTGACATCACTTCTCACACGTGAAGCCACTAAGAATCCTTCACATGCCATGCACGGACTTGAACTACTGCGACGACCTTCAAGTCTGACCGATTTAATATTATGTTAAGCATTCACCTAATTGATAGATACTGCGCGTGATGTAACTTGAATACTTATACTTGATAATGCTGTTGGCGTGGGGACTTGGAATTCAGTACTTCCTCAGATGGAGGCAGGAATTCGTGAACTCGCCTGCTCATGGTAGGACGGAGCACAGAAGAATTAGGTGGCAAATTGCAATAGATTTGTCAGCATGTTTGGTAAGACTTGAGAAAGGCGTTGGGCACCGACAGAATTCATTATATATGGAGGAATTTGGTGAAGAAAATGATAATGTATCAGTGCTGGATGAAGGAATGATCTCAGTGAAGGAGGAATTTGGTGAAGAAAATGATAATGTATCAGTGCTGGAGGAAGGAATGATATCAGTGAAGGAGGAATTTGGTGAAGAAAATGATAATGTATCAGTGCTGGATGAAGGAATGATCTCAGTGAAGGAAATGTCAAGGCAGTGCATGATTTTTGATAGGAGTGATTGCTCTGAAAGAGTACTTCTGTTTCATGTTAGAGATTTCAGTATTTCTGCCTGTGAGGATAATGGGTTTCAGTATGAAGGAAATGGGTTTAACGAGGTCATGGCGTTGGGTGTTAGCGCCTTGGAAAATGCAAGGTTTTCTGGAGGTCTGTCTATACCATTGTTAGAAGAAGAGTTTTCTTGGGTTTCTTCATCCAGTGAAGCTGCAGCTTCCATGGCTGTTGACAACCAGCAGCAGCAGCAAGTTGAGATGGCAGACGATAAGATCAGCTATTGTTACAGTTTAGAAAATGGAGATGAAGTTGATGCTCTTTTAGATTTAGGGGATAACTTAGCTGACACTGCAGATTCAATGGAGGTTCAGGACCATAGAAGCCAGAGAATTAGGGAAACGTTTGAGAAATTAAGAGATATAGTTGGTGGAGACTGGATGGATCCAGTTGATGTGTTGGATGAAGCCATTCGGTGTGTGAAGAGACTGGAGTCTGAACGACAGCTGTGACATGTGAAATATGTTTGTGGGTGATTTATAGATGTTTTCAGCTTTGTAATATGGAATTTCTAGAAGTAGAATTAGATTTTTTGTAATTTGTTGATCCAGGCATTTACTTGCAGCACGACCCTGGTAAACCTGTCTGTAACGTTCTGATATTCCAGTTTCAAGTAATGTATGTATACAGAAATTATAAACGGATTCAGTGAAGTTGCTTTGAGCGTTTCTTCTTGTTTTTTGTTGTCACTCTACAGCAATGGTTGCGATCTCATCATTCCCTCATTAAAAAGCATTTAATGCTCCAGAGATCATTGATCGCTTTCTGTACGACTCACGATCGTGTTATTAATGTTACACTTTACACCCAAAAATGCTGGTTGTCAATATCCACCATGTAAGCATCATGTAAGCAGTATTGAATGTCAATATCCACCTTGTTAGCAGTTGTTTGTTTAAACGTTTTAAATTTTAACTGTTTTTCAGTAATTTATTTCGTTTGATTTTGCCAAATGAATGGTTAGATCTGTAGATTTGGGTGGCTAAGTTTGTATAACAGAAATAAAGTTTAAACAACAGAAAATATAGATTTTGCCAAAAACACCCAAAAAGTAGAACTTGGAATTCAATATTGAATGTTGCTTGGATCTGCATAGTCAGATTTCAAATAACTTGAAATTCAATAATGCATATGGACCTTTACACATCATTGAATGCTGCCTAGCAGAGTGGATAACTTAGCTCTAACTATCCATCATATGTTGTTAATCATAAGTTAGTTTAAAAATGAATTAATAATTGGACAAATTTAATGTTTATTTTTTCTGTATTACTTAAAGCTAAATAAAATTATGATATGATGTATTTATTTTTTTCAAAATTTTGATAATTTAAATTATTTAAAATGTCATAAATAAATTAAAAAAAATAAAAAATAAAAAAAATGATTAACCTTTCAACCATTTCAACCAAATGGAATTACACTTTTTAATAAAATTCTTATCATATTTAAAGAACACATCTATATAGTCTTGAGTTCACTTTAGAAAAGGTGGGTCCAACCATTATTGTGTAGCTTTTGATATGGTACCTAAGGGCCTTACTACCCCTTTGAAGGATTTTTCTTCTCATAAATGGCAAGAATAAATTATTTGAACTTATCATTTGGGCCATTTGGGTGTTGCGATAAAGGGGCTCTTTGTAATGGCACACCTTCATCTCACGATCATGCAACCAATATTGTACTAGGGCCCTTTTCCAAATCATTAACATTGTTTAGAACATGTTAGATGGGTTAAAGAGTCAACAATTCCCTTCTCAAAATGTAAGGACACTTTATTATTAATGCTTTAGTGTAGTTGCAGTCTATCTTGACTTTTTACACCTAAGCAATAATATATATAAATTAGAATGCTATGATTTTAATAGTGTTCTTTTATTATATTTGCCGATAGGCATGATATATAGCTTTGAGTTAGGTTTTATTTTCTATTAGTTCATGGTTGATCATAAAATATACACCCATTTATCTAAAGTTTTAAAAAATAATTATTTATTTTAAATTTTAAATCTCATTTATGTGATATCTTATTGCCCAAAAACTTTGAAATCTTATTGCTGCCTTCACTTTCCCCAATGTAATTGTAATAAATATTTCTTGTTTTTTTATATATATTGTCAAAAGTTGGGGGCCCATCTTGTTAAATAAATAACCTTTTCTTTTTTTGGCATGGATATGCATTTTTTTTTGTTGTTCTCATTTAATGGGTACCTTTTTCCTAGGTACATTTAAATAAAATAAAATAATATATATAAATTAGAATGCTATTATTTTAATAGTGTTCTTTTATTATATTTGCCGATAGGCATGATATATAGGTATGATATATAGCTTTGAGTTAGGTTTTATTTTCTATTAGTTCATGGTTGATCATAAAATATACACCCATTTATCTAAAGTTTTAAAAAATAATTATTTATTTTAAATTTTAAATCTCATTTATGTGATATCTTATTGGCCAAAAACTTTGAAATCTTTTTGCTGCCTTCACTTTCCCCAATGTAATTGTAATAAATATTTCTTGTTTTTTTATATATATTGTCAAAAGTTGGGGGCCCATCTTGTTAAATAAATAACTTTTTCTTTTTTTGGCATGGATATGCATTTGTTTTTGTTGTTCTCATTTAATGGGTACCTTTTTCCTAGGTACATTTAAATTAAATAAAATAATATTTTATAGGTAGGATTCAAATGGATGACAATTGTACTTTTTCTTTCACAATTATTTGAATGTTAAAGTTAAAATAAAATAATATAATATTTTTTACAATTCAAAGTTGATGGCATTTGTATTTTTTTTTTCACAATTTTTTTAAGGGTTAAACTTAAATATAAGTTTTATTTTTGTATTACAAATTTTGAGTGTTAACCTTAAATATAAGTTTGAGCGTTTTACAATGTATAATCTAAATGTTTTATGAAATTGGGTTTTTTTAAGATCATTCAAAATAATGTGAAGGGATATTGGTTATTATACATGCCGCTTGCGATGGTATATAGTATTGGATATGCTATTGATCGTCTATTAGATGGGGTTTGACCAAAATAGTTTTGAGCATTTTTAAAGGTATAACATTACAATTAGATTTTTTTAATTATTTTAAAACATTTTTCTAAATTGTGATTAGTTGTTCAAATGCATCTCTTATTGCCGCGGCTACGTAAGGATCTTCAACGGCTGCGGAAGGATCTTCAACGTCCTTTAATGAGATGAGGCTCAACGTCCTTTAATGAGATGATGTGTGCCTGCCATATTCAACAAATGAATTTGTTATTCATCTCGACACATGCGGTGGATTCAATACAACTATTGTTTTATTTTATTATACCTGCATAGTGGTAGGTATACGCTGCCATGCAGCCTTGTTAAATAAAATATCGTTTTATTTTATTAAAATGAGGAAAAACATTTGAATAACCTAGGGGCATTCATCTCTTAAGGCTTTCCACGATATGGAGGGGAGGAGGAGATGGCCATAGAATTTATTGGCATGGTTTTAAGTATAGCTACCCTAAGCACAATAACATAATATATGATTAAGGTTTTCAAAGCTACCACATAAAGGACATTGGGTTGAGGAATGGTTAGGTGAGTGAACATTCTAACAAAATCCAAACACCCAAAAATGACGGACCATAAAAATAAAAAAATAATATGTTTTCAGACTCAACCAATGCCTTTGAGATGTTGAACAAATAAAAGAGTTAGGTCGTTTACTTAATTTGAGTCTATTGTGCTTATGTGACTAACAACCTAGGATAAGTTTATCATAGAGCCATTTGTAACCATTAGTAGACTTGTATTTCTTAAATGCATTGGCCATATTCATTTTTCAATGCTTCCACCAAGCTTCAAGGGATTGTAAGACCAACTTTATGAGCAGAAAGTTAGAGATGATTTCTTTGAGTTACAATCAAATACTTTCTTTCCTAAGTTGGCTAAACAAAATTTGATTTTCGACTCTAACCAAGGTGCCCAAACTCAATTCTAGACATCAAATGCATCCTTGATAGTGTTTATGCCTCATATAAAGACTCTCATCCCTAAGAATTAAGCATTGTTGATCAAGGAATTACCTTCGTGCCACTGAATGGGAGACCTCCATAGGGAATGTTATTAAAAGACAAACAAGATTTGAGACCTTTGGCATTCTAGCTTATATGGGGCTTACTCGCCTCATAAGACTTCTATGAACTTTGAGCAATAAAATTTCCTCTCACCTTCACATAGGCGAGGGCAACAATAAGATTTTGTTGATGGAGTCATGTCCAAGATCTATTTCCTAAGGGATCTCTTAAGTGGATGACAATCCTCAAAAGTGTCTTTAAGGATAAGTTTGGTTATTTTCCAAACAACCCATTTGGCACAAAACACCTAAGCTTAGGTATGTGTCTCGGTGATCGCCATGCCTATCTAGTATATGAAAATACAATGAAGTTCTTGTCAAGTTTTTGGATATTTTTTTCCCAATTATATTGTCCTAAGGAAAGATACACAGCTTTTTCTCAAGTTATCCATCGACACTACCAAAAGGACCCTGGAGAGAGAAATAATGCACATGGGTAGTTGTCAAGAATTATGTTCATATTTGGAATTTGACAATGAATCCCATGGGTTTTACCACCCATTTCTCATTTTTTACTCCACTCAATGAATGACTACATTCCAAAGGTAATTAGGAAAAGATTGAAATGCAAAAGGGATATTAAGGAGCTTAAATTTTTTCCTATGTTGGATCCAGGCCTAACCATGATAACAAGCCACGCGGGGAAGTCATTAAGGTTCCTTAAAACAATCAATCTATCTCACTAAATTTTAGAGCCTAGTGCATCATAGAATATCTAGGGGCAATCTATAACAATTTAAATAGAGCTCTAGTATGTAAGCACAGATAATGATGAAGAATTCATATGTAAAATGGTCATTTTCTAGTGGTCTAACTCCATGGTCCTGGAACAGGAATGCCTTCGATAAATCCTTGGCTTACTCAATAAGAGATGAGATAGATCAAGGCCTTTGTTTCCCTAACATAAGGATCTAGGGTGAATGGAAACCATTGTCGAATGGACTTGAATGACCCCTCATCCTATGATTTACACATGTTGATGGACAAGTAGTTCAATGCCTCTAATAAGTGTGTCTCACTATACAATGAGGAAGAATTTACCAAATCCCAAGGCATTAAGAATGAATTTTAATGAAGGGTCATTCGTTCGAGTGACTTTTAATGAAGGGTCATTTGTTGATGTCTTAGCCTTTGTAAAAATCAATTTTATGAAGAGGGTGTAGAGGTAAAGGCATATAACTCACTCCAAACCTTCCCATTCGACAATGATATTATCTATCATGAACTATCCATTGATGAATCACATCCGTTCTACAAATGATCTTGGGAAAAATGTGCTTGATGCTCATGGCTAGTGCCTTACCCAAATTTGTGTAAGACACATTCAATTGTGTATTTGTCTTTTGTTGGTAACGAGTTTAAATTCCCATTGCATTAGAATCAACTTGATTATTCCTTTGTTTATAGAGGCTCTTAATGATTATTCTATTTAGCTTCTCTATATCCCTAGTTTAGGACCATCCCAACAAAATATTAGGTGGCCTTATAAAATTTGCAGTGAAGAAGGTCCAATCTCGATGACTTATAATCAACTATCTACAATGAAGTACTTATCAGTTCATCCAAAGAGATTTCTCACACATTCTTCCTTACACCTTAGATTATCAATAAGGGACCATGCAAATACAAGTCTACATGGCCACCATATGTTCTTATGTGATTCCCTATGAGTAAAACATCAACCTATAATGACTAACAAACTCCTTAATATCATCTTGCTTGGTGAGTCAATGATTGGTCATTTTTGCAACATAGATTTTTTCCAAAGTCTCCTTGGTTGTGAAATCCTTGAAAATTTCTTTTGTTGTCACAACCCGACTTTTTCCCTATTGAGGTGGGATCCATGCTCCAAAAACTTCAAATTTTAGCAGTTATCAAATCTTGGTAGTGTTGGCTTGCATTTCCTCTTCAGAAGTGATGAACTGCAACGGTTGGTTGATGTGTTCTAGTTCTCCCTTAACATCATTGTGGTGTTTCCATAAAATTGATGTGAATTAATAAACATACCCCCTTAAAAATGAGGTAGCACAAGTAACGTAATCATCCCACCAAGAAATCCATTCTTCTTCACCCATTCTTCTTTACCCTTGGGTCTAGGTAAGAGATTCTAAACCATTTTTATATATAATTAAGACAACTCCAATTTTTCATATGAGGCACATTTGAGAGAACATGAGTCTTATGCATTTGCATTTAGAAGAGGGAGGAGTAAATCAATTAATCATATAAGAGAATCACCTCTTCTTGTCAATCGATTTATTTGTCACTTAATAAACCCTATTACATTTACTTGTCAATCCAGGACGTGAACTTGTGAGATGTAAACATGTGATGTCCCTTTCCAAATGACCACTTCCGGAGGATGACTTAGTAGCTTATTTGATTCCTCGTAGGCTATAGTCGATAAAAAAGGGAATTAATGGATTATTTTATGTCATTTTGGGTGGAAAAGGTAATGTTTATAAAGTGACATTAAGTAATTAAGTAAAAAGAGATGTTCTAGAGTGACTTTAGGAAAATATTAAAGGTGAACCTTATAAACTTAGTCACTTTAATCAGTTAAGTGAGGGTAAAAAGGTAAAAGGGTCAGCAACAAGGTGAAAGTGGAAATAAAAGAGAGCTGAGGGCACCCTCTCTCATTATGATTGATCATTTTACAAAATTGATTAGGAGAGATCTCTTGTGGCTTGTGAGGGTTTTGAAGAAAAACCCTTGTTAGAATTGGTTTCGGTGGTGAAAGATTCCACCCTAGATAATTGGTTGGAGAATTCATTCAGATTTCTCACAAGATCCATCATTGGAAGAAGGTTTTCAAATTTGTAGCAGTTGTGTGGCTTGAGGAAGGGTGCATTCATTGTGTGGGAGGTGCCTTTGTTTTTGCAGGCCAATTTCTTTCAGTGAGGGTTGTGTTGTCTTGTGTAGAGGTCGATTTATTGTGTGTGGGCCGAATTTCTCCATCAACAATCGAGTCTTCATTAGTAGGGGCTGAGTTCACTTGTGCAAATCAAGTTTCTTGGAGGGGGTCAAAATCCACTTTAGCAAAGGTAGAGTTCTTTGAGAGGAGGGTGTATTTTCTTGTGCGGCTGCCATTGTCTTGGGAGAGGTTGATTTCTAGTTGTAGGGGCTGAGTTCTTTGTGGAGTTTCGTACTCATATTCTTTGAGTTCAATTTCTTCTTGACATCAAGTATATTTCAAATAAGATCCATGATAAATTGAACTAGGCCTATGAGTGTTTATCGTTGTAATTATTCAAATTGGTTTAATAAATAAACAAATCAGATTGGATCTTTTCTTTGTTGTTATATCAATCATTGTCTATTGGTGTTCTTTTTGTTTTATATATATTGCATGAAAATAAAGTTCTATTTGGAACACAAAATCCTATGTATACACCACAAACACTTTAATAAGCCAAACCAACAATATAAAAGCAGCAAACAAAGGTATTTTATATTAGTTTTAAGACTATGGCCAAAGTGTTTAATGAAAGTCATGAACCAACAGTAAGCTACAAAAACATATCAGCAACAAGTTGTCTGACAAAAGTCGTAATCTAGCATCAATACTAAGACATTCCAACAACCTAACAATTTGAAAAAGGTCCTATACCAAATAGAAACCAAAGAAAGGGGGGTTTTACAGTGGGTTTGAGTATGTCAACAAACTGTTTGATAAAAGTTCCCAACCAAAATAGGTAGTAAAACATAACAACGGTGAACAAAAATTAAATGGTAGGAGGGTTATTACAGTGGTATCAGAGCTGGGGTTCCTACCATCATGTGTATTGCATGTTATTTTATGACTCTTGATGAAGAGGAATACATCACATAGAGGAGAAGAAGGCATAGAGGGGCTGAAAAATTATTTCAATTAGAGTCAGAAGAAGAAGGGGACATGGGGGACATAAATGAATAGCCAAAGGAAAAATCTATGCATATTTTAAATGACTTGGCAAGGGGATAGAATGGCATAGTAAAGGTACAAAGTGACATAGTAAAGGTACAAAGTGACATAGAAATGTAGTAGCAACATATGGTTGAACTTCTCACCCAACTTGTGAACAATACTCAAGGAAGCCAAAACAATGCAGCCAATGATGGTTCAAGAGGGACTAATAGTAGCTATGGTAACAATGGAAACCATGCGGAAGGGATCAATAATCATGTCCATACATGAAATTACATTGGGAACACTAGTAGAGTGACTCCTAGACCTCATATGCCTCATTTTTTGGAAGGACAACAAGCTGGAAACCAGGGGAAGCAAGGAGAAGGGGAATATTTCACGTACTATTTGAGGGAGTATCAAACTCTTAGTGATGATTTTTAGGCAACCATGTCTTTACAGGATTTTTGTACTGTCAAGTACAGAATAGCCCTAGAGATTTCAACAGGGGTCCACAGATTTGGAAGCTTCAGCGAAAAGTTGGGAAATTGTCAATCCCTTACTTTGATGGCTCTATCAAATCCACTGTGAGGGTGTGGATACAGAAGTTGGACACTTATTTTCAACTCAACCCCATGATGGAGACAGAGGCCACCAAGTATGCTACTTTGCATTTGGATGGAGTGGCCCACGAGTGGTGGTACCATGGGCTAGTCACATTGGAGCATGCAGATATTACATCATACTTGGACTTCACATAGAGACTTATGGACAGATTTGACAAGAAGGACCCAAAGTTGCACTTCAAGGAGTTGACACATCTCGACAAGACAGGTACACCATATGCATACATTTCATAGTTCCATAGGATTACATTCATGGTGACAAATAAGTTGGAGAACATGTTGATTATGTTTTTCAATGAGGGACTTCATGAACCCTTGCGGGGTTGGGTTAAGGCCTTCAAACTATATTCTCTTCAAGATGCTATCATTAGGACATGTGACATGGAGGATGCAGTACCCAAGAACAAATTTCCTTCCAAACCTTTCCTTCCTCAGAAAAAAAAGACAAGAATCCTTTTCAGAAGGAATGGTCTAGGAAAGATAGAATGGATGAAGAGACATGAAGAGAGTTAAGAAGGAATAAGTTGTGTTTCAGTTGCAAGGAACCTGGGGAGTCGGGTCATGGGTGCATGGGAAAGGGAAAGGTACATTACATTGAGGTACTTTCAGACAATGATGAGGAATAGGAGGAAGGATGTGAGTAGAGCAGTGATCATGGCAGTTTATATAGTGAGAAGCCTCGAGTGGAGGCTAAGGGTGATGTGAAGAATCGAGTTAAGAATAAGGGTGTGGTTATCACCACTTAATCAGGTGTTACGAGATACTACACTTTTAGGATTAGGAGAGTACTACAGGGGCAATGTGTCATTGTTGGTTGTGGAGCTTGATTCTATACCTGATTCATAGGTCTTGTTTCAGATGTGTTTGGATCCCATTTCCTAATGGGGGTGTGGGGGGGATTTCCCCCACACATCTGTCATAGCCCCCCTTGTAGGGGTTTAGGGGTAGTGCCCCCGAACATAATGTTTTTGGAATTTTTCCTTGTAAAATATTGTAATTCCATAGTCAATCTAGATCGTTCATCATTGGGTTGTAGATCTGATGGTAGAAGTTGTGGAAGGGTTTTTTTACCTAGAAGGAAAACCTCTTATATGTATGATGGAATTGTATTGCAGAGGGGTATGAGTGTGAATATTGTATTCTAAGAGAGGAGACTGTGAGATAAATAAGAGGAAGTTGCAACAAGTGTGTTGTAGGTTGTATCCCTTCATTTGCTAGATAATAATAAAGGAAGGAATGGAAATTTTTCTCTTGGAAATAGCCCCATATTGGGTGAACCATGTATATCTGTGTCTCTATTGAATTATGTATCTGCTATGTTTTATTTTTACATATGTTTGATACTATCGCTCAGTGATTCTCTTTTTCTAACATTCATGACTTTGATTGATGGTGGGGCGACCCACAACTTCATAGACGCGGCCTTGGTGACCAGAAGAGGAATTGGTACAAAGGATTTTGAGGGATTCAATGTTGTGGTGGTTGATGGGTACAACATGACATGCAAACAGTGGGTCCCAAGGTTGGAGATTTCATTGGTAAACTACACTTTGACTAATGACTTCTATGTGGTCGATTTGGCATATACCAATGTTGTCTTAGGTGTGCAGTGGATTTCTTCTCTTGGGAAATTTTCAATGAACTACCAGATAATGGAGATGGAGTTAAGGGGGGCAGATGGAAGGAAGGTAGTTCTAAGGGGAATTTATAATGGTGCTCCTAGGATAGTGTCATCCAAGTGGATGGAGGCAATATTTAGGCATGGAGATGTAGCTTGCATGGTAGAGTGTCTGATCACATCTCAGAAACCCTCAGATAGCAGCCCGCAGTATCATGTGGACTTTCAAGCATTATTGAGCAAACATGACCAAGTTTTGGGGGATATTTCTCCAGGGAAACCTCCATATAGGGGATTTGAGTACATCATTGAGCTAGAGGAGGGGGACAAAGCCTTAATCACTACCCCTTACATACATCCTAAAAATTTTAAAGATGAAATTTAGAAGACCATTAAGGAGTTGTTGGAGATGGGGCATATCAGGCCTAGTTCTAGCCCATTTGCTTCTTCAGTAGTTTTGTTGAATAAGAAAGGCGGTATTGTGAGGATGTGCATTGATTATTGAGCCTTGAATAAGAATACCATTAAAAACAAGTATCACATTCCCAAGATCGATGAGCTATTAGATGAGTTGCATGGGGCAATGTACTTTTTGAATATTGATCTTCGATCAAGCTATCATCAAATCGAGGTCAGAGAGAAGGATGTTCACAAGACCACTTCCAGGTATCATTATGGGAACTATGAGTTTTTGGTCATGCCATTTGGGTTGACCAACACACCAGCCACATTCCAGTCATACATGAACCACATCGTCAACAAACAGTTGAGGAAGTTCATGTTGGTTTTCTTTGATGACCTACTTATTTACAACAAGACTTGGAGGACGAGGCATTTGGAGGAGATACTGGACATTATGGGGGAGAAGTCGTTATATGCCAAGGAGTCAAAGTGTGAGTTTGGCTTGAACTTGGAGATTCTTTACTTGTTCCATGTGATTAGTGCACAGGGTGTATAGGTACATCAAGAGAATTTACAGGCCATATTGGACTGGCCCACACCTAGATCTCTTACAGAGTTGTGTGGATTCTTTGTACTATGCATTTATTACAGGAGATTTGTTAAGGGATTTTCACAGTTGGGTGAACCATTGACAAATCTTATGAAGAAAGGGGCATTTAGATGGACATAGGATTCACAACGGGCATTTTATAGGCTCAATGAGGTGATGAGCACTTGTCCAATATTGGCACTTCCTGATTTCACTCAGCCCTTTGTACTTGAGTGTGATGCTTTAGGTGAGGGTATTGGGGGTGTTTTGAGGTAGAAAAAACACCTAATAACATTTGAGAGTAGGAAGCTCAAAGGCCCAGAGAGACTCTACTCCATTTATGAAAAAGAGATGCTCACCATCATGCATGCTTTGGTGAAGTTTAGGAAGTATTTGGTTGGTGGCCAATTCATGGTTAGGACTAACCAAAACAATTTGAGGTATTTCCTGGAGCAGAAGGATTTGAATGAGAGGAAACATAAATGGGTTAGAAAGATACAAGCATATGACTTCAACATTGAGTATGTGAAGGGTAAGAAGAATATTGTAGCTTATTCCCTTTCCAAGAAACCAACAGTATGTTCTCTCATGGAGATTTCAGTTGATTAGAAATCTCACCTTTTGGTGGAATATTCCAAGAACTAGTTTTCATGTGAGTTGATGGATGGAATCATATGAGATGATAGGAATAGAGTGGCGGATAATATAATTTTCTACAAGGAACAAATTTATCTAGTTCTCGAGTCCACACTCAAGGAGAATATTTTGAGGGCTTCTCATGACACACCATTAGTGGGGCACCCTGGGTATTTCAAGACCTACAGGAAAATACAAGAGAGGTTCTCATGGAAGGGCCTCAAGGACAATATGATGTGGTATGTGAGGGAGTGTATAACTTGTCAGCAGAACAAGTCAAAGAAAACTCATCCGGCAGGATTATTACAGCCTCTACCCATTCCAGAGAAGAAATGGGAGAGTGTGTCAAGGGAATTTATCACAGGTCTAGTGAAGGTACAGGGCACAAATTTCATATATGTAGTGGTTAATCGATTGACCATGTTTGCACACTTCTTTTCTATTTAATCATAATACAAGGCAACACAGGTGACAAAAATATTTTTCAAGGAGGTGTTTAGACTTCATGGACTTCCTAGGTACATTTTCAGTGACAAAGACAACAAATTTCTCAACAATTTTTGGCAGGACTTATTCATATTGGTCAGCACAGAGTTGACTCCAAACACCAGTTATCACCCTCAAACGGATGGTCAAACAGAGACCGTGAACAAATGGATTGAGGGATATCTGCACAACTATGTATTAGGACAACAGAGAACATTATCAAGTGTTTGCATCTGGAGTAGAATTCCCATAACACCCCCTACCCCATGTCCATTAGTATGACCCCATTTCGAGCATTGTACAACTATGATCCTCCTTCATTTTTGGATTTGGAAGTTGGGGATAGAAGGGCTCCCAAAGCCAAGGATTGGATACAGGAGAACCAATACATCCTTAGGACCCTTAAGGAAAACTTACAAACAACCCAAAATCAACAAAATATATATGAAGACAGACATAAGGTGGAGCGCATATTTGAGGTAGGATATTTGGTATTCCTAAGGTTGCAGCGATATGAAAAGTATTCATTGAAGAAGAGTGGTGCTGAAAAATTGAATCCCTTTTTTTATGGCCCATACAAAGTAGTACCGATAATTGGGGAAGTATCTTATGAGCTTGAGCTGCAAAAGGGGAGAAAGATCCACAATGTTTTTCATGTGCCATGCCTCAAAAAGGTAGTAGGATAGCATGCGAAAACTTCGACAAAGTTACCCCCATTGGATGAGGAGGGGAAGATGGTATTGATTCTAGAGGATATTTTGGATGTCAAGGAGAGGATATTAAGGAACGGGGTCATCAGGGAAATCCTTCTCAGGTGGAGAGACTTGCCAGTAGAGGATGACATGTGGGAGGGAGACCAGATTTTTTAGCATCATAATTTGCAGTTGCTTGAGGGAAAGCGATCTCAGGAAGGGAGGAATGTGATGTCCCTTTCCAAATGAACACTTACATAGGATAAATTAGTATCCTGTTTGATTCCCCATAGGCTATAGTCAATAAAAAAATGGAATTAAATGATTATTTTATGGCATTTTGGGTGGAAAAGGTAATGTTTATAAAGTGACATTAAGTAATTAAGTAAAAGGAGATGCTCTAAAGTGACTTTAGGAAAATATTAAATGTGAACCTTATATATTCAATTTAATTAGTTAAGTGAGGGTAAAAAGGTAAAAGGGTCAGCAAAAAGGTGAAAGTGGAAATAATAGAGAGATGAGGGCACCATATATCATTATGATTGATCATTTTACAAAATTGATTAGGAGAGAGCTCTTGTCGCTTGTGAGGGTTTTGGAGCAAAACCCTTGTTGAGAATTGGTTTCGGTGGTGAAAGATTCCACCCTAGCTAATTGGTTGGATAAGTCATTCATATTTATCACAAGATCCATCATTGGAGGAAGGTTTTCATATTTGCAGCAGTTGTGTGGATTGAGGAAGGGTGCATTCATTGTGTGGGAGGTCCCATTGTTTGTGCAGGTCGATTTATTTGAGTGAGGGTCAAGTTATCTTGTGTAGAGGTCGATTGATTGTTTGTGGGCCAAATTTCTCCATCATCAACCAAGTTTTCATTAGTAGGGGTTGAGTTCACTTGCGCATATCGAGTTTCTTGGAAGGGGACGAAATCCACTTCAACAAAGGCTGAGTTCTTTGAGAGGAAGCCATATTTTCTTGTGTGGTCACCATTGTCTTGGGAGAGGCTGATTTCTAGCTATAGGGGCCGAGTCATTTATGGAGGGGCATACTCATCTTCTTGGAGGTCGATTTCTTCTTGATAACATGTGTATTTCAAATAAGATCCATGATAAATTGAACAAGACCTATGAGTGTTTATTGTTGTAACTTTTCAAATTGGTTTAATAAATAAACAGAACAGATTGGATCTTTTCTTTGTAGTTATATCAATTCTTGTCTATTGGTTTTCTTGTTGTTTTATATATATTGCATGCAAATAAAGTTCTATTTGGCACACAAAACCCTATGCATACACCAAAAACACTTTAAGAAACTAAATCAACAATATAACTGTAGGAACCAAAGGGTATTTTATATCATTTTTGAGCCTACAACCAAAGTGTTTGACGAAAGTCATGAACCCACAGTAAGGTACAAAAACATATTAGCACCAAGTTGTTTGACAAAATTTCTAATCTAGCATCAATACTAAGACATTTTAGCAGCCTAATTGTTTGACAAAGGTCCTATACTAGACAACAACCAAGGAAATGGGGGTTTTACAGTGGGTTTGGTTATGTCAAGGAATTGTTTGATAAAAGTTCCCAACCAAAATAGGAAGTAAAATATAACAACAATGAACAAATATTCATATCAACAATAGGAGGGTTATTACAAAACACAATATGTGCAGGAAAATTGATAAAGTCTAAGATACCAAAATCATTAATTCGCAAGTAAAGAGAGATATTCTACAATCTAACTAAATGCCAAAGCATAAATACTAAGTAAACCTCAGGAAATCTCACTTGTGTTCATAAGATTGATACTAATCATGAAAAGTGTGTAATGGTGTTGCATACTATGTCTAGATAGCTTATCTACGTATAGTTATGACTCT
>ML786609.1:9180-27290 GCA_009831015.1 Picea engelmannii
CTTGAATTTCTCCTAAAGCTTGAGGCAAGGCTAAAGGGTTGGGACAAAACGGACTTGGCAATTTGGCAGAGTTTCTTTGCTATGATTTTCCTCCTTTGAATAGTACCCCTACCCCTTCTTTTATAGGCTAGAAGGAGCTAGGTTTTTAGACGAACTCTTGGCCATGCATGGCTGGGAGTTCTAGTTAACTGCCCCAAAGCTTTTTGTCCCGTCGGCAACTTTCCATTTTTTGTGATTCTGAAGGCATCCGCGGGCTATAGTGGGCCTGCTAGTGGATGCCCCGCGGGCTGTAGTGGGCCTGATAGCATTGCCCGCGGGCTGTAGTGGGCCTGCTAGCGTTTTCTTTTTAAAAATGGAGTTTTTAGAAGAGTTGTTCAGTAGCTTTTTGACAAAGAAGGGATATGAGTTGGCCTAATGTCATGTAAGCATGTGTGGTGCAATTTAGGGTTATAACAGAGGGCCTGTCACACTTGGTGGGAAAGGGGTTGTGGCCACCGCCAAAGAGGGGATCAAACCACTGTGAGAAGTAGTTGCGATCGAGACCATGGTGGCTCGGACCGATGACGGTGGGTTAGGAGATGAAATTTCTCTTGTGGTGACAACCGTGGTGGGAATTGAATAATTCCCAGAAGGAGTAACAACATTTGTTTCCATTGCTATGTGCAACACTGTCTGGCACTCGTGAAATTGAATTGGTACAATAAAAGGTGCCAAGAAATCCATGGTTGGGGTTTCAACCAGGCCAAGAGCAGTTGCTTCGAGGTCCAAAATGGTCGATTCCTCTGGGAGTTGTTCAAGCACAATGGTTTGTAATCCAGTCGCTTCAAAAGACCCTTGTTGGTCTAGCTTTCGCCTTAATGGTGGCGGGGGTGGCTCCAGTGTAACCGGCGGTAGGCCAAGAAGCCTTCGTGACTGGCAGAGCTCGGGATCCTCCACTTTGTGAGAAGATCCAAGACACTCTAAAGGTATTCTAAATGATCAAAAGTAACACACAATAAAAAAGTACCTAGAAGATAAGACAAGAAAACACTAAATTAATTGGAAGAACAGTTACAAAAACCAACACTAGAGCAACTTACCGGTGCAAGTGCAAATTGAACATGGAAACACCCTCCGGGTATACTCTGCAAAGCGTGGCCCAATGTCTATCCTAGGTACCGCAGTATAACCCCACAATCACCTATGTATGTCCCTAAAAAGATTGGCAACTAGGTTGCCAGCGCGCGAACAGTCACCAGGCGGGTACAGTCGAAAGTTGGGTAGACCACAATGAGCAGGGTATCGAGCCCGAAACCTGTCAAGGGTATCGAGAGAAAATGTTCCGGAAGACAACTGAGGACCTCGAACAGATTCGAGACCCATGAAGCCCCGTGGCAAATGCAAACGACAGAATCCAAAAACAAGCCCTCTATATGTGTTCTCCACTACGATTGGTCCAACTTTGGAGGGGTTATTTCCACTACCTTTCCGCACGCGACCTCGTTTTTATCCCCTATGTTAAAGGGGGGTCTCAGATAACTTTCATGACACTAGACTTAGACACTCTCTATCTCAGACTCCAATGTTTGATTTTAAATGGCCTTGAAGAGTTTCCTCTCCAACCTAATCCAAGGCCCTAGTCCTGAATTAGTCAGTGAACCCTACAAACATAAAGGTCTAGCAGATTTTAAATTTAGCGTTACTTTTATGGCTTTATCTTACGTCAATGGGTATGAGGGTGAAACTAATGATGTGTAAAAGATGAAAGCAAAAAATGAATGAAAAAGATGGAAACAAAACTTTTACTGAATGCAAAATTTCAACAACTTTTCAAAAGAAATATTTTTAATTCTTCTAAGATGTTGGAAAACAAACTCAAAGGATTTTCCCTTGACTACGAGTTACTTATGATCTAAGTGAACTGCAAAAAATTATGAAATAAAAGACTTTTCCCTAGCTAAGGATGCAGAAACACACTCTTCAACCAAAGAAGAAAAAATGAAAAGAGATTTTTTTTATTTAAATGCTAGTAAAGCAAGAAAGGAAAAATACCGACAAGCAAAAAACCAAGAAAAACAATTCTGGCCTAAATCACAGATCACAAAGAATCAGGTCAAAAATCACACGCTAGCAATTTTCTGTTAAAAACAATGACTCTCACACTTGTCTAAAAACCTTTAAATTTTTTTTTATTTTTATGAGAAAAAGTAATCTAAGAGTAAAATTAATCCTAAGCTACTGATTGTTCAAACAGAGATTCAAAACACCTGAGAGGAATAATTCTTATCAAGGGAAAAGATGACTGCCTTACCCTTAACAAAAAGTATCATGTACAAGCACGCGAATGTTACTCAAACAGCACGCGTGCGAACACGCGTTGAACAGAGATAGAGGGAGTGTACACACTGGCTGACCTTGTACATGCCGTGTGTATATCTAAACTCTGAGAAAAAATGAAAACAGACAGACCAACCCAGGAAGAGACCATTGATATTGATAACCAGGATCCCTTGAAGGCTTGGATACTCTTTCTAACAGAAAAACAAATAACATAAGGAAAAAATGATAAAGAAAAAACAATCTGAGATAGGACTACTAGCAAACAAGACTCAAACAAAATTCAATAAAACCCTTTGAGAATGTGTGATTCTGATAGAGAAGAGGATGACTGCCTCTAAAGTCTTCTGAACTCTACACACTACTGCTACCTCTATAGCAAGCGTTCACACGTGGGATGTAAGAGGGTAGGGTGTGGATACACATGTGTAGACCTTGTGCAGGCCACGTGTACCTCTATGGGTCCCAAAAAACACAGTCAAGAAAAAGACAGGGAAAGATGGTATGGAAAACCAGACTCCCTGCTAGCTCAGACCTTACAAAAACTAAAAAGAAAAGACAGGCAAGAAAAACTAGTCTTTAAACTACCCAAAAACTAAAGAAAATTCCAGGAACCCTAGAGAGTCTCCCCAGTATGGTCACCAATTCTATTGTTGGGGAAAATCACCCTACGGACTAGCAAATAGAGTTCATACTTTGCATCCAGATATGACCGAATAGAAATTACTTTCTACCTTCATCCCTAGATTTAAATCCCCTTTTCTTAGTAAATGCATGGAAATATCAACCTACCTCGTTCCCGACATTTGATGTCGATCCTCCATTGTGCTTGATTACTTTTTCACAATACTCCTTCCAAAGCTGACCTGCATCTAAGACAAGCAACAACTATGCATGCATACTACTTATATATTAACGGGTTAGAAATCAAAACATATACTGATCAAACTATAAATAGTTCATGAATTGGGATGAGAAAAACATTCTCTTTATTACTTAGAATGAGTCAACTTACAAAATCTAAGACTGGCCACCACTCCTCGAACCTGATCCTGGGCTCCTCTTCTTCTATCCTTCAACTGCTTTTCTTTGAATCTCCTTTGGCATAAGGAAAGGCTAAAGGGTTGGGACAATGGGAATACGTAAATGGGCAGAGTTTCTTCGCTATATTTTTCCTCCTCCAAATGGGACTCCTACCCCTTCTTTTATAGGCTAGAAGGAGCTAGGTATTTGGACGAACCCTCAGCCATGCATGGCGGGGAGTTTCAATTAACTCACCCATAGATTTTTGTTCCATCGACAACTTTCCTTTTTTCAGGCTTTTGTCGGTCCACACGAGCTGTTTTGGGTCAGCCAGCGTGTACACGCATGCAGTAATGTATTAGGGCATGTGGGCCTTTATACAAGAGGATTTTCAAAGAGTTGTTTAGCAATGTTTTTGGGAAAGAAAGGATATGAGTTGGCCTGATGCCAGGTAAGCATGTGTGGTGCAATTTAGGGTTATAACAATGAATGTCATTAGAAGTGGTCCACCTACCTGCAGCAATTTAATCTCAACATCAAGTATAAGACATGTATCTCCAATCATGTTGTTGACTGCCTCAGTCGGCCCCCTATTGTTTCACTCACCATTGTGCTCCATTATTGTGGACGAGTGGCCCTAGATTTATCAATAAGATCCATATTTCACCACCACATATCATCTCTTGGGTACATGTGTGACTATCACTAATTTTCACATTTAGGATGAACTCTTGTGCCACTTGGGACATCTCTATGTTCCTATAAGAGAGCATGAAAATTTTATTTCGTAAAGCCCACTACAATCGGCTGACAAGACATTTTGGCATAGAGAAAATCGTGGCCATTATTTAGAAACCTTTTTATTAGAAAAACATTTGACAAAATGTCAACAAGTATATCAGATCATGCACTGCCTGTTCCATTTCCAAGCCAACCATCAAGAAGAAAGGCTTATATACCCCTCTTCCTATTCCCGATAAGCCTTGGGAATCCATCTCAATGGATTACATGTCTGGCTTATCATCCTCCAAGAAAGGAAATGGTTGGGTGTTTGTGGTCATTGATCAGTTTTCGAGGATGGCCATCCTCACAACCAATAAGAAGAATTTCACAGTGACATATACTGCCAAGATATTCTTCGAACGAGTGTGGGTCAACTTTGGGATACCACCGACCATCATATCTGACCGAGACAATAGGTTCCTCAACACCTTTTGGTCGAGTCTATGGTATTTGTTGGAAACCAAGATCACAAAATCCCACTACTTTCCACCCCCAAACCGATGGCCAAATAGAGGTCGTCAATCGGATGATTTTTCACATCCTGTACATGTACAATTCTAAGAATCCACGTACATGGGACAAGAGTCTCACATATGTCCAACAAAGTTACAACAGGGCTCTCCATAGTTCCACCATCCATAGCCCATTTTAGGTGGGTCTAGGATTCCAACCCTTGGGACCCATTGATGTCACACTCCCTCTTTCCACCGCATAGACAGACTCTTCCATTGATTAGTATTCGATTGAAAAATCCACTAGATTCATTGAGAGAATTCATCTCATCTTCCAATAGGTCCAGGATATTTTGCTAAAATCTAATGCTAAGTACAAGTAACTTCATGATCAACACAGGGTACCACACTAGTTTCATCTTGGCGACAATTTTTGGTTACATATACAAAAGGAGCATCTCATCGGGCCCCATTAGAAGCTTCTCCCACTTTTTTATGGGCCTTACACTATCACCAATGTTGTGGGAAGTAATGATTTTGAGCTCAACACTCCACCATTCCTTGCTCTTCATCTAGTATTCAATGTGGACCTCCTTTGGCCATATTTACCACCATTATTGGACACTTCTGAGATCACAGAACAAATGACACCAATAGAGCACAACCCTAACTTCATGGAATAAGAATCCACTAATAGAATAATGGACACACAAGTCAAGGGATCTCGCCAACAACAGATCCAACTTTATCATGTTGTCAAGGCAGGGCAACTCCTACACCAAGGCAAATGGCTCACCTGAGGAAAAACCTAGTAGAATTTTCCTCACCTTATGGGGGAACTCAATTCAATGGTGACCATTTCTTCCTAATGGGGCGAGGATTGATCCAGGTGGATACTGGTGTCCACCCACCTATTCCAACTACCTCCTCGTGTCTGTTTTTGTTCAACACATTCTTCTGTACTACTTTGTAATTGTGGGTTCTACACTTCTTGGGATGTATGAATCCCCACACATCCTCCAACTGGATATGGGTGGCCTCTCTCCTAATCCAACTGGCTTATTTTGTATGTTTTCATGTCAGCACATCTTGTTGTACTTTCGGGGCCGTTTTGGGGCCCTAAACGTTGGTTTTTTGGCTCGTCATAGTCAAACTGTAGAAAAAATTAGAGTCTGATGGTGGAATGTGTATTTCTTTGAAATACCTTTCCAATGGTCTATCACGTGCCTAAAATGGAGGTCGTATGAAAAAATTATGGCCCTAGGAAGTTGATGTACCAAATTACACCAACTTACCCATAGGACCCACATGACTTTTGGTGTTTCACCTTCTAAGGTTAGGTTTTTGGATGTCTGGGGTTTTGTAATTCATGAGTAATGTAAAAAGGCCTATGGAGCCTCATTGTAATCAATTTTTCTTAGACATATGTGCGTAGTAGCCACATCTCTTCTCAGAGATAGCTACCGCCATTCGAGCAAGTTTTTAGTTCTGCAGTTTTATAGTTTCATCTTATTTCATTATTTAATATAAGATATTGTTCATTGCATATTTGTGTTACTCTCTGTATCTTTGTGTTTATTCTATTCAGTATGTTAATCACTTCATTCCTCTCCCAAATCTGGATCATTCCAACTAACTTTCATCCCAATATTTAGAGTTAAGTTCAATTTTCATTGTCAGTTCTTTAGTTTTTCCCATGAACAAAGTAAGCAACATCCATTTCATTCTATTAAATAGATCATCTATCTTGCATTTCTCTATATGTGTTAGGATAAATAAAGTTATGTGTGGAAAAGAAACAAATATATATATTTTTTTGAAAATATGTTCAGTGTCTAAGATTCTTTGATCTTCTTGTGTGACCTCTGTGTTTGCTAGTTTTTTTATATATATTAACACACACCTATTATGATTGTTTATTTTCATGAGTTTTCATCTCATTGAAGTTAATTTAAACTGTGTGAAAAAAAGGTGTCGAGATAGAGGAAGATACCCTTTTCTTGAAACTTTTTTCTATGAGCAACAAGCCCACTTTGCAGAGGTTGATCTACAATTTCTCTCCAGGAAGAGGGCATCTTTGTAACATGCCTATCCAACTGAAATATTTGTAAGAACGTAAATATTTGTAAGATGCCTATGACAGTTTAGTATAGTACCAACTAATATATTTGTAACATGTCTATCCAGTTGATTGTTTTTTTGGCAATGATAACAAATTTTGAAGGCTTCTATTTCTGTAGATATTCTTGCAGATGTATTTACAAGTCTGTTGACCCTTGAATCTGTTAGAACCAAAATGAAAACCTAAGAGGATGCCAATCCTCCTGTGTTTTATATATGTGGTACTCCTCTTTATGATTTTACTGGGGTGTGTATAGTTCAAATGTTGGACTTAGAGAAAGTTTGTCATAATGACTTAAAGAAATACAAAACGATAGAAAATGTTTTATTTGTTTTTTGAAATAAAGGTTCATGGAAAACAGGACCAGGAATCACACATATTAAACATTCAAATTAAATAAACACAATTTCCTGACATTGAGCATAGTTCAAGATAAAAAATTATAAGAACATAAAAATAAAATAAGATGACCGACATGCATAAAGAGAACTAACTTTGCATTCTAAAAATAGGGTTACAAGGAACCGTCGAGATTGTTCCCGAGGTAGTTTTCTTTGAAATGTATCAAAAAATAATAATGTTTGTTACATATTCCTAGAAATTTAAATGAGTTTTTCATATAGACTCAGATTTGGGATCCCATGGACCATAAGAGAAATAAGTACAAGAAATAGGACTATAGAAAGAAGAAGTGGGTGACAGTAGAGAGAAAGACCTGAAAAGAAGAAATTGGTAGTTATCAGTCTTTTGTTAGACATTTCTATTTAAAGGGGTGGAATAACTGGGTTGATAAAGAAAGAAGGATGTGATCAATATAGACTTACTATGATGGTATCTCTCTCCCCATTTTCTATTTTCTTGTTGATGCCTTTGTATTTCTCTCATTGATAGTTACCGAAATCGTGCCAACTGCTTGTTTCCCTTCGTCGATGATCTTGTCAATTTCCCTTTGGAGCCATTATTCAATGTAGCTTCTCATGGGGAACAGATTGATCTCATGCCATATTTTTATGTTGAAAAGATCGCTTTCAAATTCCCCTAGATCGATAGAAATATTATGCATATCCTATTCAATTTTTTCATTTTGTATGGAATAGTCCACTAGCCAGTTTTCCACATCATCCTCGTCATATTCAAGGTTGTCGTAAAACTTTTCTAAAGACAACCCCTTAAAAATATCAAATTTTTCATCGAAGTCTTTCTTGGTTAAGGACAAGGAGTTAAGGATCAATTTGGGGTCTTGGACCTCATTGGTACTTCCATCTAAGTATATTTTGGTCAGCTTTCTGAATAATTCTTCTTTCTTTGATAGCTTGTTCACATGATAGGACAATGTGATGTAGGTTCTTAACTTTCTCTTTTCATCATGCATTTAATTGTTTGATTCGGTTTGGGGAGGGACAATCTTCTTCTCTTCTCATTTATGTCATGTTGGTGACATTGATGCCAAAAGGGATGACCATGTCTATATAGAAACCTTCTTCATTTTTTAAATCCTCCTACAAATATTCGTGGAAGTCATGTGCCCTTGTTCCAAAGGAAGCTACACTTTTTTATGTTTCCCAGGATTGAGTAATTAGATCCATTATTTTCTTGATATTATTCTTCACATAGGCTCTACACAATGTGAGGAGGTTGGAGGATCCTTTTAATGGGGCTGCAGGGGTGGCAGGCATGATTATTACTAAAGGACTGGAAAGAAATGGCATAGGAATCAAAGCTTCCTCCAATTCCTTGATTCGGTCCTTCAGTTTGGAATTATCTACCTCAAGGCCTTCCATGGAATCATCAAGAGAATATCCAGTTGCTTAGTGAATTCAAGAGATTTGGGGTGGCTACATGTTCCTAAGGTTAATCTCTAAATGAGATTTCCCTTTATTATTTCTTACATATCTCTTTTCAATAATTAAATTTTTAGATTCGTTGTAAAAAACAACACTCTGGAATATGAAGGATTCATCTTCGTCAAAAATCTCAGTCTCAGTTATTTCCAGTAGGGGATTATGGTGTATATCATCCCGTGGATGATCAACATTGCAGAATATGTTATCTAGATCAGTCTCAAGTTCCATGTGTTCACTTTCAGTTCCGGGATCTTTCGCATCTTCCACAACATTTTTTCTCTTCTTCCTCACGAGAAGCTTGTGAGAACTATCAATTTTACCCTGAAGAGGTTTCTTATATCCTCCTCCATTTGAAGAATTGTGGGTTTCTTTCTTACTAGGGTGGGCCATTGGAGCGATGCTCCAGGATTGCGTCCTCTTGGGAGTGGTGCTGGGGATTGGAAACTTTTCTCACTGGGTCCTTTTCCCTATTGTTTGTACAATTCGTTGGTTCTTTGCAATGTGTCTAGGTCACCACCATCAGGAGCATGAGTGTTCTCATCATTGTCTCTGTCTTCGTTTAGGAGTGTATGGATAAAAGAATTGTTGAAGCCAACTACTAGTAAATGTTGTAAAAAAATCCCATTAGGGTCGAACCCTCTTATCCTTTCATCATATATTAGGTTCAAGTTGTTGAAATGGCCTACGAATTCGTCAATCTTATTGACATTCTTGAACACAAATTCCTCGACTTTCCAAGGTAGAGGAATGAACTACTTTTTTCTCTCCTCAAGGAAACAATGCAACTAGTAGTTGTATTTCCTTTCTATTTTTGTAACAAACATTATGTTTGTCATGTGACATGGAAGCAAAGAAGAATTTTCCTTAGAGCCAAAAATAATTATTACACTGTAATTCTCCATTTTTTCAAGTGTCCCCTTCCTGTCCAAAAACTTGGTTTCCTAGTCAGACATCTGTGGAGCATCCTTTCCTAACAATAAATCTTTGAAAACTGAAACAAATTCATTAAACACCTCATAAAAACAATGGGATGCCTTGTGCCTCCACAAGGCCTAGTACTAGAAGGTTACTGGGTCGAATTCACAGTTTACCTTCTTGGATACAGACAATTTTGGAAATGGACAACAATGCTCTATTGTGAAAACCAAGATGGATGACATATAAAATTTATTCTCTTGTTTGAATCATGACAATTGGGAACATATTCCAATGGAGGTAAGCTTCCCCCAATAAAAATGGCTTGTTCCTTAACCATGAAATACAAAATATAAAGAATGATACAGGAAATGCTTGATATGGATTCCTATCCCATTATTCTTGTAAACAACTAGGCAATTTCCTGGAATGGATTTCTAATGAACTAACCTACAACCTTGTGATATCTTAAGGAACTATCATCGAGTATTCTAGGAACTCAGGTAAGAGGTCCAACCCATTATCATGATTGTTTAGGAACTCCTTGTAGTCTTCTCCTCTGAAGTTCAATGTTGGCTCTGACAATTTCAACATCTTGCGGAAGACTTGAGGTAACAAAGAAACAACAGAGTGGTCTCACAATGGAATAATTATTTGTATTGAAATATATATCTAGGCACACCAAGATACCACCTCCTTACAGTTAAATACTTCAGGGACACAACCTGCACGAGAAATTCCATAGGTCCAAATTACTTCATTTTGGGCGAAAGGGGATGAGTAGTAAGAATATGTCCTAGACCACTAGAATTTATGGTCCTCACACCTAAATATGTTCACTATATCTCCATAGAATTGTTGTTGATTTATTTTTATAAGTTGACGAGAACGTCTGTTTTCTCCAGACGATGTTTGAAATGACCACTCAGAAGGGATAATATAACCCTCTGCAAATCTTGGGCTAATGTGTGTGAATGGGAGATATCCTCAAGCCTTTCACTCATCAATGACAATATCTATGGTTCCTGCATGATGAGATGTTAGAATTAAATATTAGTAATTCCATACTTAGAAATAAATACAAAGGTGACAGGGATGACAAAGAGAAATTAAGGATTGGAGACTTCATGAACCCTCCAACCCGATGACCTACGAAAAACATTCCATGATGTTTAAAATGAACACTCAAAATGGATAATATAACCCTCCACAAATATTGGCTTTATGTGTATTAATGGGATATATCCTCAAGCCTTTCAATCATTAACGAAAATCTTTACGGTTCCTGCATGATGAACTATTAGCATTAAATATTACTAATTGCATATTTAGAAAGAAGTGTGAAGGTGGGGAGGATGGGTAAGAGAGATTAAGGAATGGATAAGTTTGGAAAGTGATCGATCGGGCTTCAAAATAGGGTTACAATGGATATCCAGGAGAGATGAGGGCCCAACGGTCAAATTTTATGTCTCAAAAGTTTTGAGTGAAAAATATGTAACACGGAAGAGGGCATGAAACAATGGGTGTTGTTTGTAGGTCATGAAACAATGGAAGTGCAATAACCATCCCACTTGTATGGAAACCCGCAATCCAAAAAGTGGCTAAGTATGGAATATGGAAACGGTCAATCAGACTCGTTTTTCGCTGATATATTGAAATTTGTAATGGATATCCCATTACCTAGCAAGATTGTTTCTGCATGTTTCTAGACAAGTTTTGTAGGGATAGTCAATGTGATTGTCTCCTCAAGTCTTTATCTCATTAATGACAATATTTACGGTTGTTTCATGATGATATGTTAGCATTAAATCTTACTAATTGCATACTCGGAAAGATGTGCAAAGGTGGCAGGCATGGGGAACAATGATTAGGAATTGGAGATTTCATGAACCCGCCAAACTGATGATCCACGAAAGAGATTCCAAGAAATGGACAACTATGGAAATCAATCAGATGGGCTTCAAAATAGGGTGACAAAGGATCCTCATGAATCGTGAGGGCCCAATGGTAAAATTGTATGTCTCAGAACTTTTGAGTGAAAAATGTGTAACATGGAAGAGGGGATGATGTGGGAGTATGGCAGTCAATTTGAATATCGCGAAACTTCAGGTGTTGTTTGTAGGTCATGGAACAATGGACATGCAATATAGAGCTCGCCTGCCCGGGAATCTGCGATCGAAAAAGTGGCTAAGTATGGAATGGGGAAGCGGTCGGTCAGAGTCGTGATATAAAGCATGAGTGGAAATGTGAACCTGTGAGTCCGCCAACCGACACACTTAGACATTTTCGGAAAAATGACTAAGTAACCAAAAGAGAAATTAGAGGGGGAAAAGAAAAGGGAATTTAGTTAAGTATAGAAGAGGGAAAAGAAAGGGATAAAAGAGAGTGGGAAAATAGAAAAGCGGAGGGGGTCTCAAACAAGCCCCATTGTCGCAAAATCATCATTTTCTAGTCCAATAATTTATCCACATACTCGTTTTGTATTATGCTTGTATCATTGAAAAGGGTGTGAGAAAATGAAAATATAAACTATAACTTGATTTTTGGATATAACTATGTATAGTTGATTTACAATCGCTATTGATGTTTGGCTTTTGTAGATAACAGTGGGTTAGGATAATTTTCCATTCCTACTATGATAAGGCCTTAAAAAAACTAGAATAAGTAACATTTTTTTCCAATACAATTCTCATGCAAAACAATTCTCCGATCCCATAATATTAATCTTTGTTTATCAGATAATAGGGAGGTTGATTTGGTAGATTAGTATATTGGTCATTTCAAGCAACTGGGGTGCATCATCTAATGCTTTGATAAAGATTTTTTTTATTGCAACCTGTGGGAGTAATTGTGTTTTTGAGACATTGTTTAATGCCTTGAAATATTATTTTAAGTATTAAACATCTTGCAACATATTATTCATTGAATGGTTTGTTGTTTCCCTCTTTTTTTACCTCTATTATTTCATTTTTTTGTCATTACTCTGCTACCAGCCAAGGAGAACTCTCATCGATATCGTCTTGCCAATTTGACCATGCTTTTGTCTTGGTGAAATAACCCTCTAACTCACCAACAAATTCAAAAGAACGGCCATTCCAAATTTTTGGTGGCCTGGATCTACCCTTTAGCACTCAGGTGCATAGTTTGGGAGCAACAGTAACTATGAAGTCAATTAGGAAGCTCTACAGAATCTTCAATCAAATAATAGAGAAAGTGAGTCATAGTTATACTTTCCAGGATGTGTTTTCATAAGAGAAGTATCGAAAAGCTACAAAGAAATCAATGGAGGGTTGTTGAAATAAAATTATTGTATTGTCAAATTGATTGCAAGTATAACAATGATGAACTTGAATTTTAATATTGTGGTTGATTTAATAGCCCCATTTGACTTTAGCTAGCATATATCATTTTTTTTCAAAATATTTGCAAAGAAGAAATTTGGTAATTTCATTAATAAAGTAAAGGTGCTCAAATAGAGGCCAGGCAATGGACAACCAATATTATGCTTCATTTTCGAGTGAAGGAATCAAGGAAGTGAGAGGAAAATACGAGATCGTTCACTCAGTAGGGTTGAGATGAGAAAAAAACTTCTTGGGTGGGGCCACAACTCCCGCATCGTCAATTAGTGTTGCTATGTTCTATCTACATTACAAATGGAATTGAATGTTGGTTCGAAACTATGTGTGAAATTCATTTATGTTTCCATAGAAGCCTCATGTGATCAACACAATGCATTGTCATATAATTGTTCAATGCTTAATATTTGATCAAATTACTTGATTCAATACAATATTTAAGAATTATGAGACTATCAAACCATGGAAATGAGAAGAGGTGTTAAACCCAACAAAGAAGCACCAACCAAGATTCTAATGCAATTTTTTAATAGTAAATCTATAAGAAAAATAGTGGGTAATATATATTTATCCATAGACGTTGGACTGAGTTATTTGCATCAAAGCATTGAACATAATTTTTATAAATATAGGTACAGGAATTACAAAAAAAACATGCATACAATTATGTGTTGTTCATCTAGTGCGACAGCATGCAGAAGGCATCAACAAGCTATTAAACATGCATACAAAACTGATTATCATGATTTTTTAGGAACTCCTTGTAATCTTCTCCTCTAAAGTTAAATGTTGTCTTTGACGGTCTCAACATCTTGTGGAAGACCAAAGGTGACAAAGAAACATGATATTGGTCCCGCAGTGGAATAATTCTTTGGCTTGAAATATATCTCCCGATGCACCAAGAGACCACCTCCTCATAGTAAAATACTTTAGGGACACAACTTGCATGATGTTGGCAGCCATTTCACATTTTTATCCTATCTTTATAAGCTGCCTACACAAGTGTCTTGGAACCCTTGATTCTCGTCACAATCTTTTGTTCATTTGCACACCTACCTTTTGTTTTCGTTTTCACGACTGCAAGCGTGAAAACTTTGAGTTCGAAGTCATGTCAATGGAATTAAAATCGTCACTAAATTATAATCTTGTTCTATGGTCATTTTCGCCTATAACTCAATGACAGTCACACAGTTGGAAAGACACCATAATCTTTACTCACTTTGCATTTTTTATGACTTCATTTTATAAGTTTCCAATGCAATGGTATTCTAATGATTATGAGAAAGTCCTTGATTCAATGGTAGTCTGATGTTATATTGTTTTTGATCAAATTCAATGGTCTCATAACAACGCATTGACATTGTGATTAGACCCTTAGTGAAATAGTTTCATGCAAAGCATACATTTTATGATCGAATCCTTGGTGCTATATTCAAATTATTGCTTTGTTTTAAAACATGCAAACACTATTGTTGTGCAAATATTCGGGTCGACTCATCATAGTTATCAATGGTTGTTTTATTGGCATTAATGTTAACATACCCTAATAGTGATTTGAATCACCATATGCGTCGTCGATTGTACATTTGGATATGACTGTTTTGCATGGGTTTATTGTCTTCCACCACCCTCGCACACTTAGGCATTAATGCCTGCCTTCCATCCCAGGGTACCTCTGTTGGTTTTTGGGAAATCCTTGAAATTTCGATCCTGCGTATACTCTGTCCAAACCCTTGTCCCTTTACCTGGCTCACTACGGGCTCTCTCCTATGGAACCTATGGTGCACATAGAACCGAATGATATCCAAACTCTATTGCTATTCGACAATGCTTGCGAATATTTGGAAAACAGTGGTTGGTTAGGTTTTATCCAGAGATTTGAGGGTTTCAACATTACGGTTGCCCAACAATTTTCCCTCACCTTCGACAGATGCAGGGCTAAGGTCGGAGACATACATCTCGAGCTAAATGAGGAATTCCTCAGCTCAGCTACAGGCTTACCAGCCAAAGGACAGAGGTGGTTTAAAAACTCTAAAGTAGACGAGGTGTCGTGGACGCTCCTATTCACATCAAGAAAGGTTGTTAGTTGTGATAGAGGTATGCCTATCACTACCCTCAAGACCAGATGGCATGATCTATTGGCAATTGTTAAGCAGTTTGTGATTTGCGAAGGTCATTATGGTTTGGTATTTCTGTATCATCTTTAGTTATTGATGAATTTTATAGACTACCCTCTGAACATGCCACATTATCTCCTACGCAGTATTTAAAAAATGTCCAAACGATTTAAGCATGAGAAGGTTGATAGCATCCTTTTCCATCACTGCTTAATCAAAATCATTATCGTTCATCATTTGAATCTTAGTGGTGACTGTTGGCAAGCCTTCCTATAAAGGAATGGCTTTGCCACCCCCGAGCGTGTTCTAATGGATAAGTTTGTGGTCACTGAAACATTGGTTGAGCTTGTCGTGCCACCTCCTACCTTTTTACCCCCTGTCAAACACTCGAATTGCCCCGAAAGTGACCTACCCGATACCATGGTCGACCTGTGTGATAAAGACAATACTAAGACCATCAAAAGGCCTGTGAGGAAGAAAGGAAAAGGTGATACTGTTGTCAATAGTAAGGGAAAGAAAAATGCACAATGGATATCGAGATGTGCTCGGAACAAGACCAAGTAGAGCACTGACCAAAAACCTATTATCTTAAGTGAGGATTCAGACTCTGATATTGAACGCTTCTTGGCCGAGGAATACCCTTACTCTCATGGCCTCTTCTCTGTGGAATCCTATGACTATGTTTCCAACTTACCTCCATACCTCAAGAACGACCCAAACTTCCCAGGAATTAAGCTTCATAGTGAAACCCCTAGTAACTTAAAGGAACCCTCGCCTGTAATGCCAAGGCCCAATCAATCACCATGTACCCAATGCAATTCCTATCTTGAACGTTACTACACGGATGTTCCCCTGTTGCAATCTAATATTAAATCATTAGAGGAACGAGTTACTGTGTTTTCAAAGGAGAACGACAGGCTACAAGCCAACAAAAAGAAGCAAAAGACCACCGGTTCAATTGTCTTCCGAAATGTTGAGGTAGCAATGGCCTTTGTCAATTCAAAGTTATCTTGATCGAATCATTTTCCTACTGTCCAGGTATGTATTTCAACATCAATTTTGTTTTATGAGTTGGTTTGAATTAGTATGACCGATTGGGTTTGCTTTCAATTAGTTCTGTTTGTTTTAATAGATTCAAAATGTAAGGTAGCTAGAGAGGTAGTGGGGGGGCCCAGAGGGCCCATAGTGATAATAGTGGAGGTCATTCAATGTAAGGTGGACTAGGTCCACTATATTATTAAATAANACCCACTATGGTAGTTAGATATAATAAATGGGTAATTAGATATAATAAATGTAAGAGGACTTCTTAGAAGGTTTTACTTCTAGAAGATTCCTCCTCTAGAATGTTCTTAGGTGATGGTAGAACTATATAAAGGAGTTCAAGCAATGTAATGGGATATGAAGAGAAGTATTGGATTTGGAGTTGAAGCTCATTAGGAGGATACCCCCTCGAAGAGGCAAGTGAACAGGAGAGAATCCATTCCATAATAGGATCCATTGTACGGTGTTGCCCTACCTCAAGGGTTTCTATAATAAAGTTGTGGTTTTCTATATTGTTCTTCTATATCTATTGTGGTGATTTTTTATTCAGTATTGGGTTCTTAACAAGTGGTATCAGAGCACTTTCCTTGGGCAGACATTGTTGGCAAATATTTTTTATTTTTGCAGATTTTTTTTTCGGAGCAGAAAAAGAGGGCCGAAACATTCTCAAAGTTTTCGGTATATTTATGTGTAAAATTTGCATAAAATGGTTGTATATATAAGTTCCTCTCAGAAAAACACCCAATTTCAAAAAAAAAATCATCCGAAACGGAGTCCGGGAAGTCAAGATATTGAAGTTTTAAAATCTGCAAATTTTCCGGATTTTTTCCGCAGACGGTGGCGATAACTTTTTTATTTTTGTAGCATACTTAGGCCGAATTTACTGAAATAAATTACATATATAAGTTCCTCTCACAATTTCACCCAATTTCAAAAAACAAATCAGCCAAAACGGAGTCCGGGAAGTGAAGTTATGAGCATTTTAACTTCAACAATTTTTTAGGGTTTCTCCAGAAAAAGCCGTGATTTTCTGCCATAACTTATTGGGTGAGTTCATAGAATGCTCAGATGGCTATTTATTCTCAAAACCTGAAAGAAATTCTTGAATTATTCAAAGCCCAATTGTTTCATACATTGGATGACAGATTGGATGCATTTGTACATGGCCTCACAGACAGCCTCACAAACAGCCTCACAGACGGTCTCAATGATAGTTTTCATAGTATTCAAGATTCATTGAATAACATGCAGGAGAGATTTCTTATGGAGGGCCTCAGGGATGAATATAATCAAGAAATATATGCTTGGTATGATTTAGAGGCAGATTGTGATGATTGGTATATGGATAGCTGTCATTTCTAGGATGACAACCATTTTCATATTTTATTTGATGACTCTACTCCACCTTCTGTAGAGAACATCAATGTCTCACATCAGGAGCTAGTTACCAACGTTCAGTCTACATATTCTATAGTGGTATTATTCATTCTAGATTCTGCTACGACCCTTTTCCACTATGTGGATGGATCTTCTTATTTGGATCCACATGATAGGTGTCAGTCTTTGGAGCATCAATTGGAGTTGGTTATTGGGTTCCAAAATCTTTCACGGGGAGTTCACATGAGCACATGGACATGGGACTCGGGCTTACAATGGTGGTTGGACTACTTCAGCATGGTGTATTTCCTTTCTACATGGGACCTTGGTTCCTCAGTCTTCTTCAGCATTATGGTCCACAATTATCTATGGGACCCTGATATATAGTTGTACATCAAGCATTGAGGACAACGCTTTCATAAGGGGGATGGAATGTAAGGTAGCTAGAAATTGAAATTGGGTGTTTTTCTGAGAGGAACTTATATATACAACCCTTTTATGCAAATTTTACACAGAAATATAACGAAAACTTCGAGAATGTTGCGGCCCTCTTTTTCTGCTCCGAAAAAAAAAATCTGCAAAAATAAAAAATATTTGCCAACAATGTTTGCCCAAGGAAAGTGATCTAATACCACTTGTTAAGAACCAAAGATTGAATACAAAAGCACAAAAATAGATATACAAGAACAATATGCAAAATCTCTTTTATTACCATCAAACCCTTGAGGTAGGGAAACACCATACAATGGATCCTATTATGG
>ML786609.1:27508-48440 GCA_009831015.1 Picea engelmannii
TTATTATATCTAATTACCCATTTATTATATCTAACTACCATAGTGGGTCTTATTTAATAATATAGTGGACCTAATCCACCTTACATTGAATGACCTCCACTATTATCACTATGGGCCCTCTGGGCCCCCCCACTACCTCTCTAGCTACCTTACACAAAACGATTATGTTATTTTCGAATTACCAAAATGATTTCATTATGAATCATGTACAGAATATTTGTTTGCTAAACTCGGACACAACTATGTTTTGATTGATATGATTTTGCATTAGTATAACAATTTTATCGGCTCTAAGTTAGTTCGATTCATTTCTTTTGGTTTGATTATGAAATGATGTTGTATGCCCTGAATTAGCATAGTCATTTGTATATGTGTTGAAGATTGTTTTGATATAGTTCTGTTAGTTTTAAATTAAAAAATGATCCTGTTAGTTTTGTTTTGATTCCACAATGATTTTGTTAAGTTCTAAGACGACATAAACTATTGCGTTTGTATTGAATGAATATAAAAGATTTGCTTGATCGGTTACAGTCTGTTTCGATTGAGATTGATTCAATAATGATTTTGTTGGTTTAGAATTATCAAAATGACTCTGTCTGCTCCGAATTGGTAATAAAAATTGTTTTACAGATTGCATATATCCCTGTTACCATTCAGTTAATTAAACACGATTTCTGTTTGTTTCAAATTGGCATAAAGATTTGGTTACTTCTGGCATGAACGATTTGTTTTGTTTTCAATTAGTAATTAAATATTTGTTTAATAGTTCGAATATATTTCTGTTAGTTTTGGATTTATTTAAACGGTTCTGTTTTCAAATTTGACCAGCTACAGAATCGTGAGATTCTGTAGCTAGTCTTAAAATTTAGATTTTTGTTAATTTTACCAATAAAACATTATCTAAACTTGTCTATTTTTGTCCACCTTCAGGTAGCTACGAATTTCAATGGCAAATGGGGCATGTTGTGGCAGTTTAGAAGATACTTTTTGTGATATAGTTTTTTTTTAAGTTGTTGGTCATGGGCAGAAATAGAGACTTGGGAGATTATTCCCAGATTTTTTGTAAACTGTTTTTGATAATTCCCACAGGGATGTTTTACCCTGTGGCCTTTATATACTCATTTATTTTTTGTAATGGACCCGTCATCACCGTTGTGAGAACAAGACTATGGATTTATAATAATACAGACTGGAATGGAAGTGGATCTTTTGTAACAGCTTTAGCTTTCAATTTATCATACTTTCGTTCATGTTTTGTGCATTTTAATTTGTGATTAAGTCATTGACTACTTTAGATATCAAGACTTGTTACAGGTTAATGCGTAGTGATTTAAATTATGTCCATGTATTATGTATCTCAGTTTTAGTACAACAATTATTCTGTTTCAGTTTAATGAAAAAAAGTTTATCTTCTTCGTTAATTGAACTGTTCTATACAGTTCTTCGCACAGGGATTTATCTAAATGTGATGATTTGTAAATCTTAAGATTGTTGTCATTTTATGTCTTGTTTGTCCTGTCATTTATATTCAAAGAGCACTGTTGCTTCCTGTTTACAAGAATCTCGTGGAAAATTTGGTGTGGGTTTCCTCCCATCGAACAACTGAATTAGATACTTTGCACGAGACAAATTGGAAAGCGTTATTACAGGTTAGTTTATTAGTGTTATTTGAGTAGTTTAGATAGATATATATAGCTCAAATTTATATTTAGGATTATTATTATTTAGATTGCTCAGCTTAGACAGTTTTCATCTTATTTCTTTCTCATAAAATTATAAAAATAAAAAAACAATGGTTTTGCTGTCATAGGACAATTTACAAATGTTTTTTGCAGGTTTTCATTTAAAATCTGTAATCTGTAAATATTGTACATTTGTGATTAAGATTTAATTCTGTTAATAGATGAACCTTTTATTAAATAGAATTATTGTTGTATAATATTAGACAACAGACTGTATATATATATATATATATATATCAGATTTGTTTATTAGTTTGCTTTAATTGGTGTTTTCATTTAGATTAGTTCCCTTAGTTAGTTTTCTTTCGTTTTCTTAGGACTTAGATCGGCCAACGGAGCCGCTAAACCCGTCTGGATGGATCATCCCAAACGGCTTGGGTTATTTAGACAACCTCAGACTGGATCCACTCCTCTAGTTGGCGAGCGTTCAATTTCACCCGTCAACAAATGGCGTTAGAAGGAAGGCCGACTGACAAGCTGGCCTTGTAGGAGCCTTTATTTTAAATATATTCAATTTCCCCATGGCTCCCCAAATCACTGTGTTGGAACATGCTTTCATCTTCTCATTACCCGATGTTCCCAACGGGATAGTCTCATGCTTGTATAAACTCACCTTTGATGGTGGAGGCAATGTATCTACTAAAGACCACCTTAACAAGTTTTGGTGCAAATGCATCAAACATGACATCTCAGATTTAGGAGTTTTATGCAGACTGTTCGTTTTTACTTTTAGAGGTTTAATGAAACGTTGGTTTGAATCCTTTCTAGCATGTCACATTTTTTATTGGTTTCAATTTGTAGATCAGTTTCTAGATGTTTTTGAAATTTATGATTTCGATCAATTATGTGAAGAATTTCATACTTTGCTAATCAATGACGATTCATCTTCAGAAGACTTTTTGACAAGAGTCTATCATATCCTCTGTAAATTTAATCTTGATGACATGTCATTGGCATTAAATCTCTTCTATGATGCTTCCATCCCTTCCATCCAGTCATGTTCAATCACGAATGAAGAACCAATTGCAAATCCTATTACTCAACTGCAAGAACAATCTTCTTTGCAAGAAGAGAAAAATTCTTTAGATAATGTTGAACAATCCAGGGAGGTAGAATCTATTAATCAAGCTCTTATTGACAACCAAATTGGTTTTTCCTTTGAATTATTGTATTTTTAGTCTAAGACTAGTATGGAAGATAATTCGTTTCTGGCTCAAGGTGAATACCCTCATTCTTGTAACCCATGCTCTAATCAACATTTAAAATCAGTCATTGAAGAACACTTAAGCGATGAAAATCTTCTTGAATGTTCTAGTACTCCTATGGAACTGATTAGAGAAGAAGTTATGAAACTAGAAGAAGAAACTTTAAACCTTCATCCTCAAAATGCACTTTGTTCACAGGAAAGACTAGATGCTTGTCACATAAATTTTGAATTATCTATCACACAAAAGACAAATCTAGATGATCACATTATGTTGAAGAATTCGTCACCAAAATAGAGTAAGAGTTTTAAAGAAAGTGAAGAGAATTTTCTCAAGAATACCATTGTTGAGTATCATAGTTCAAGAGATTCTTTTCATCTGCTTATTTCTGATTCCTTTTATTCTTTATATCCTGATCTATTCCTAGATTCTGGTGGACTTGACATCTTACCTACAACATACTCCTCTTTTCCACCACAATCATATCCTTTCAATATGCTAAATTTTGGTGAAATCAATTCCAAACCTAACATTGATAAACTTGGATTTGACGCTTGTTCACTTTCATCACTCACACGGGAAAAGGACATGTTGCGAGATGACTTTACACAGTTTATTGTTAAAAACAACAATGAATCATATCTTATGGAAATCAAACGATCTAAGTTTCATACTCGTTCTTTGCTTAGCTCGAATCTTGATGTTTATGCTTCACATTTTGAAATGATTAATCCCATCGAAGGAAACATTCAAACCAATGATCTAATTGATTGCACGAATCCTCCTATGATAAGTTTCCCATTGGTATATCCGTTTCATCAAGGTCATGGTTTGCATCCTCATTTTTGTGACAGGATCTTAGAATGGCTTGAATATTCATATATAACAAATTTCCATAATAAAGATAAATTTATGCTTGCTTTCTTTTTACCTAAGTATCTTGGAAGTAGGCGATATATTTCTTTTAGATCCTCCATGTGAAGAAATTAATGAACACTTATAGAACTGTCAGGAGGATGGGGAATTTCAGCCTTGGCTGATGGTTATTCCATTTCCTCGTAATCCTGACAAGTTTTTCAAACCTACTTACACTCGCCCATGCCATTATGACCCCTATCGCAGCGAGATTGCACAATGGTTGGAAGATTCATACATCAAGAATACTGAAGGGAATGGTAAGATCATGCTTACTTTATTTTTAGATGTTGATTATGAAGGTAAGCGTGATATGTTTCTGTCATTTTTTGATATATTACCATTCTTATTAATAATGTTTGATTTTGTTTTCRTTGCAGGATTGGAGTTACTCCGATGGCTACATTGGAAGCATGACTTCACGTAGTATCCTGATTTGTTTAAAAGTTAGGGAAGGTTTAGGAATAGGTTTTCCTTTCAGTTGTATTTCTCACTATTTCTCTTTGTAATAATGCAGTCATGAACACAAGTGGGCACACCACGAGAACCATAATACGGATGTTGTCAGGGAAGTCCCCTTGATCTTTTTCTCTTTGCTTTTAGTTGAATATTTATTTTAAAAAAAAACGCAGTATCATCATCAAAATCTTAAATGCAAAGTAAAGAGATAAATAAATCTGAATCAACCCTAACCCAAGGTACCATGAGTAAGACTGCTTTCCCATCAAATAGGATTTTCCTACTTTTTTTTTAGTTTCCCAAGGGATTTGTTGCATGAGGTTTTCAGATGCACCTTCTATACATATTTTCTTTTGTTTTTTGGAGTTATTTGCTTTCAAATCCTTCTTCGCTGGTCTGTTTTGATTTCTCCCTTATGCTTACTAGTTTTTGCTGTTGAAATACACATACCTGCATTTTGAACTGTTCAGACAAAGAAAACAGAAAATTCTTTCACTGAAATGACTGCTGAAAAATTGTCTAAACATCAATTATAATATTCTTATGAAATTTACATCCATGTTGAGAAAAGACTGTTGTTTGAAAGAAGTTAACTGATTTCGATCTGTGAGTTAAGCCTGTCATGATCATCCATTATCTTCTTACGCTATCCCTGTTCCTTAAGGGAATAACTCAGAAGATGTCTCTCTGCCTTAGAAGATCGGTTTTGTAAACAAACCATCTCTAAATCTTAATGAAGGACAGTTAATAAAATTCTTTCAAGGTCTGAAAAAATATGTCCAAAATATCACAATTTTCAGCGTCTCCACGCTCGATTAAATATCTTTAAAAAAAACAAATAAATCATTAAAGAGTTGTGGGAAGTGCTTGTAAACCCACCGGGATGCTGAACAGGTCTGCTGGCAGTGGGTAAATGCATGCATGACGCCAACACAACTTCGTCGGGGTACTGAATAGGCCCGGTGGCAGCGAAGCAATGTCGGGTATATGAAAATTCGTAAGTATGAAATATCTTGACCTTAAAATGTCCTTTATTCTGATCTGGAACTTCTTGGCAGGATACAGATATCAGAGTGGGTTAAATGGAAACCCTGTCGAGGCTATAGATGTCTGCTGGGAACAGTGGCCCTGTCGACAGTATTGGGGATTTTATCTTTAATATCGTGGCTTGCTTGTCTTAAGACTGTTATCAGTTTTCATCTTTTAATCACTGCTGAAATGTTTGATTAATGATCGTGTTTAAACAATTTTCTGGTTGTTTTTGAGTTAGAATTATTCTCATATCATAATCTGAATTTGTTCTTTTGGCTGAGATAACTGCTTCTACCAGTGTGTCGCCATTGTTGGCAGCCATTTCACATTTTTATCCTATCTTTATAAGTTGCCTACACAAGTGTCTTGGAACCCTTGATTCTCATCGCAATCTTTTGCTCATTTTCACACCTGCCTTTTTTTTTCGTTTTCATGACTACAAGCATGAAAACTTTGAGTTCGAAGTCATGTCGATGGCATTAAAATTGTCACTGGATTATAATCTTGTTCTATGATCATTTTCTCCTATAACTCAATGACATTCACACAGTTGGCAAGACACCAGAATCTTTACTCACTTTGCATTTTTTATGACTTCATTTTATAAGTTTGCGATGTAATGGTATTCTAATGATTATGAGCGAGTCCTTGATTCAATGGTAGTCTGATGTTATATTGTTTTTGATTGAATTCAATGGTCTTATAACAACACATTGACATTGTGATTAGACCCTTAGTGCAATAGTTTCATGAAAAGCATACATTTTATGATCGAATCCTTGGTGCTATATTCAAATTATTTCTTTGTGTTAAAACATGCAAACACTACTGTTGTGCAAATATTCGGGTCGACTCATCATAGTTATCAATGGTTGTTTGATTGGAATTGCTGTTAACATACCCCAATAGTGATTTGAATCACCATATGCATCGTCGATTGTACATTTGGATATGACTGTTTTGCATGGGTTTATTGCCTTCCACCACCCTCACACACTTAGGCATTAATGCCTGCCTTCCATCCTGGGTTACCTCTATTGGTTTTTGGGAAATCCCTGAACTTTCGATCCTGCGTATACCCTGTCCAAACCCTTGTCCCTTTACCCAACTCACTGCGGGCTCTCTCCTATGGCACCTATGGTGTGCATAGAACCAAATGGTATCCAAACTCTGTTGCTATTCAACAATGCTCGCGAAGATTTGGAAAATAGTGGGTGGTTACATTTTATCTAGATATTTGAGGGTTTCAACCTTACGGTTGCCCAACAATTCGTGCTCACCTTCGATGGATGTAGGGCTCAGGTAGGAGACATATAGTTCGAGCTAAATGAGGAATTCCTCAGCTCAGCTACAGGCTTACCAGCCAAAGGACAGAGGTGGTTTAAGAACTCTAAAGTAGACGAGGTGTCGTGGCCACTCCTATTCACATAAAGAAAGGTTGTTAGTTGTGATAGAGGTATGTCTGTCACTACCCTCAAGACTAGATGGCATGATCTATTGGCAATTGTTAAGCAGTTTGTGACTTGCGAAGGTCGTTATGGTTTGGTATTTCTGTATCATCTTCGATTATTGATGAATTTTATAGACTACCCTCTGAACATGTCACACTATCTCCTACGCAGTCTTTACAAAATGTCCAAACGATTTAAGCGTGAGAAGGCTGATAGCAGCTTTTTCCATAACTACTTAATCAAAATCATTATTGTTCATCATTTGAATCTTAGTGGTGACTGTTGGCAAGCCTTCCTATCAAGGAATGTATTTCCCACCCCCGAGTGTGTTCTAATGGATAAGTCTATGGTCACTGAAACACTGGTTGAGCCTACCGTGCCACCTCCTACCATTTTACCCCCTGTCAAACCCTTGAATTGCCCCGACAATGACCTACCCGATACCATGGCCGACCCGTGTGCTAAAGACAATACTAAGACCATCAAAAGGCCTGTGAGGAAGAAAGGAAAAGGTGATACTATTGTCAACAGTAAGGGAAATAAAAATGCACGATGGATATCGATATGTGCTCAGAACAAGCCCAAGCAGAGCACTAACCAAAAACCTATTGTCTTGAGCGAGGATTCAGACTCTGAGATTGAACGCTTCTTGGCCAAGGAATACCCTTACTCTCATGGCCTCTGCGCTGTGGAATCCTATGATTATGTTTCCAACTTACCTCCATGCCTCAAGAACGACCCAAATTTCCTGGGAATTAAGCTTCATAGTGAAACCCCTTGTAACTTAAAGGAACCCTCGCCTGTAATGCCAAGGCCCGATCAATCACCGTGTACCCAATGCAATTCCTGGCTTGAACGTTACTACACAGATGTTCCCCTATTGCAATCTAATATTAAATCATTAGAGGAACGAGTTACTGTGTTGTCAAAGGAGAACGACAGGCTACAAGCCAATGAAAAGAAGCAAAAGACCATCGGTTCAATTGTCTTCTGAAATGTTGAGGTAGCAACGACCTTTCTCAATTCAAAGTTATCATGATCGAATCATTTTCCTACTGTCCAGGTATGTATTTCAACATCGATTTTGTTTTATGAGTTGGTTTGAATTAGTATGACTGATTGGGTTTGCTTTCAATTAGTTTTGTCCATTTTAATAGATTCAAAACGATTATGTTATTTTCGAATTACCAAAATGATTTCATTATGAATCATGTACAGAATATTTGTTTGCTAAACTCAGACACAGCTATGTTTTGATTGATATGATTTTGCATTAGTATAATTATTTTGTCGGCCCTAAGTTAGTTCGATTCACTTCTTTTGGTTTGATTCTGAAACAATGTTGTATGCCCTGAATTAGCATAGTCGTTTGTATATCCGTTGAAGATTGATTTGATATAGTTTTGTTATTTTTAAATTAAAAAACGATCCTGTTAGTTTTGTTTTGATTCCACAATGATTTTGTTAAGTTCTAAGTCGACATAAACTATTGCGTTTGTATTGAATGAATATGAAAGATTTGCTTGATCGGTTACAATCTGTTTCGATTGAGATTGATTCAATAATGATTCCGTTGGTTTCGAATTATCAAAATGACTCTGTCTACTCTGAATTGGTAATAAAAAGTGTTTGACAGATTGCATATATCCCTATTACCATTTGGTTAATTAAACACGATTTCTGTCTGTTTCAAATTGGCATAAAGATTTGGTTACTTCTGGCATGAACGATTTGTTTTGTTTTCAATTAGTAATTAAATATTGGTTTAATAGTTTGAATATATTTCTGTTAGTTTTGGATTGATTTAAACGGTTTTGTTTTCAAATTAGACCAGCTACAGAATCGTGAGATTCTATAGCTAGTCTTAAAATTTAGATTTCTGTTAATTTTACCAATAAAACATTATCTAAACTTGTCTATTTTTGTCCACCTTCAGGTAGCTACGAATTTCAATGGAAAATGGGGCATGCTGTGGCAGTTTAGAAGATACTTTTTGTGATATAGTTTTGTTTTAAGTTGTTGGTCATGGGCAGAAATAGAGACTTGGGAGATTATTCCCAGATTTTTTGTAAACTATTTTTGATAATTCCCACAGGGATGTTTTACCTTGTGACCTTTATATACCCATTTATTTTTTGTAATGGACCCATCATCACTGTTGGGAGAACAAGACTATGGATTTATAATAATATAGACTCGAATGGAAGTGGATCTTTTGTAACAGCTTTAGCTTTCAATTTATCATACTTTCGTTCATGTTTTGTGCATTTTAATTTGTGATTAAGTCATTGACTACTTTTGATATCAAGACTTGTTATAGGTTAATGCATAGTGATTTAAATTCTATCGATGTCTTATGTATCTCAGTTTTAGTACAACAATTATTCTGTTTCAGTTTAATGAATAAAGGTTTATCTTCTTCGTTAATTGAATTGTTCTGTACAGATCTTCGCACAGGGATTTATCTAAATGTGATGATTTGTAAATCTTAAGATTGTTGTCATTTATGTCTTGTTTTTCCTATCATTTATATTCAAAGAGCATTGTTGCTTCCTGTTTACAAGAAGCTCGTGTAAAATCTGGTGTGGGTTTCCTCCCATCGAACAGCTAAATCAGATACTTTGCACGGGACAAATTGGAAAGCATTATTACAGGTTAGTTTATTAGTGTTATTTGAGTAGTTTAGATAGATATATAGCTCAGATTTATACTTAGGATTATTATTATTTAGATTGCTCATCTTAGACAGTTTTCATCTTATTTCTTTCTCATAAAATTATAAAAATAAAAAAACAATGGTTTTGCTGTCATAGGACAGTTTACAAATGATTTTTGCAGGTTTTCATTTAAAATCTGTAATCTGTAGATATTGTACATTTGTGATTAAGATTTAATTATGTTAATAGCTGAACCTTTTATTAAACAGAATTATTGTTGTATAATATTAGACAACAGACTGTATATATATATATTTCAGATTTGTTTATTAGTTTGCTTTAATTGGTGTTTTCATTTAGATTAGTTCCCTTAGTTAGTTTTCTTTCATTTTCTTAGGACTTAGATCAGCCAATGGAGCCGCTAAACCTGTCGGGGTGGATCATCCCAAACGACTTGGGTTATTTAGACAACCTCGGACCGGATCCACTCCTCCAGTTGGTGAGTGTTCAATTTCACCCGTCAACACATGAGCAATTCCAAATGTTCAAATTACTTCATTTTGGGCGGAAGGGGATGAGTAGTAAGAATATTCCTTGGACCACTGGGAGTTCTAGTCCTCATCCCTTAAGATGTTAATTGTATTTCCACAGAACAAGAGACTGGTCCCGCATTGAATAATTACTTGGTTTGAAATATATCTCTCGGCGCACCAAGAGACCATTGCCTTATAGTCAAATACTTCAAGGACACAACCTGCACTAAGGACAAATCCAAAATCTAATAAAAAATCCTAAAAATGGAAGGAAAGGATACATATTTGATGGCCAGGACTGCCATTTGAGTCGAGAGGCTCAAACTCTCATGCTGCAAAGAAGCTATTGCATTCAACATTGGTTTATTTTATGAAACCCCTTCCTTTGGCCTTCTTAGGGCTACCATCGTCAAGCTAGGAAGTGCCCCCCATTATGGAGGATTTCAATTTGGGTGAAGGAGTGGGAACAACATCTGCATTGCCATCATCCATCGTCATATCATCGTCCATCATATCATCTTCTTTCAGCTCGAAATCGACCGCATCAACCTATGTGCCTGCCATTCTTTTGTTGTTTTCTACAAAATCCTTGAAACTTGGAGAGGGCAATGGATATATAGAGTGGATGTAGAATATACATGTTTATAGGGTTACAAAACAAATAAACATAGGAGTCAAGGATATACACATTTATAGGGTTATAAAACAAATAAACGCAGGGGTGGTTGTTTGAGCAGAGGGGGTTGCCTTGAAATTATTTGGCTTGAAATATATCTCTCGACACATCAAGTGACCATCTCCTTACTTCCTTCTGGGTGGAAGGGGATAAGTAGTAAGAATATTCCCTGGACCATTGGAAGTTCTGGTCATCATGCCCGAAGGTGTGTATTGTACCTTGACAGAACTGTTGTCAAGATGCTGCCATAATTTGATGAGAACATCCATTTTATCCAAATGATGTTTCAAATGAACACTCAGAAGAGATAATATAACCCTCCACAAATATTGGCTTAGTTTGTATCAATGGGAAATCTCCTTGAGACTTTCGCTGATTAATGACAATTTCTACGGTTCCTGCATAATGAGTTGTTACCATTAAATGTTACTAATTACATACTTAGAAATAAGTGTGAAGGTGTCAGGGACAATGAAGAGCGATTAAGGGTTGGAGATTTCGTGAAGCCGCCAACCCGATGACGCGTGAAAGAGATTCCATGATGTTTGAAATGAACACTTGGAAGGGATAATATAACCCTCTATAAATCTGGGTTTAATTCAAATTAATGGGAGATCTCCTCGAGCCTTTCACTCATTAATGAAAATCTTTACGGTTCCTATATGATGAGATATTATCATTAAATCTTAATAATTGCATATTTAGAAATAAGTGGGAAGGTGGCGGGGATGGAGAAGAGAGATGAAGGATTGGAAATTTCGTGAACTCGCCAACTTGACGACCCACGAAAGAGATTCTAAGAAATGGCCAAGTATGGAAAGAGGTCAGTTCGGCCTCAAAATAGGGTCACAAGTTATACTGAGGAGACGGGAGGGCTTGATGGTCAAATTGTATGTCTCTGAACTTTTGACTACAAAACGTGTAACACAGAACAAGGCATGATGGTAGAATTCGACTGTCAATTTGTATATTGCAGAACTCTGGGTGTTGTTTGTAGGTCGCAGAACAAATGGAGTGAAATGTTGAGCACGCCTGCATGGGAATCGACGATCAAAAAAGTGGCCAAGTATGGGATGGGGAAATGGTCGATCAAACTCATGATATAAAAGCATGAGACATATTCAGAAAAATGACTAAGTAACCAGAAAGGGAAAGTAGAGTGGGGAAATAAAGGGGAATTTGGTTGTCAATTTGTATATTGGGGAAGTCTGGGTGTTGTTTATAGGGGGCAGAACAATGGAAGAAAAATATTGATCCCACCTAGCTGAGAACCCGCGAGTGAAAAAGTTGTTGAGTATGGAATGGGGAAGTAGTTGGTCAATTTTATGATATAAAAGCATCAGTGGAAATGTGAACGTGTGAATCCACCAACCCGCACACTTAGACATTTTCCAGAAAATGACTAAGTAACCAGAAAGGGAAAGTAGAGGGGAAAAAAGGGGGGAGGGAATTTTTCAGAAACGAGAATTGGTCTTAACAAAGCCCCATTGATAGTCTTAACAATAACCATGAAGTGCATTAGAAAGGTGAACAAGATATTCAATCAAGGAATAGAGAAAGTGAGTCATAGTTATACTTTCTAGGATGTGTTTGCATAAGAGAAGCATAAAAAAGATAAAAAAAAATCAATGGAGGGTTGTTCAAGTAAAATTATTGTACTGTCAACTTGATCGTATGTATAAAACAACGAATTTTAATTTTAATTTTTTGTGGTTGATAACTTTTGTCCCTTGACCAAGTTTTGAGGATCATTGGTCGTGTTTGACCTACTTTTGGGACTTCGACAGGAAGTTGAAGGTGGAGTGCAATTTGAAGTGGAGATCGCGGGATCTTGGCCCCTTTTTAGGGATTTTTGGGATTTGGGATTATGTAACGGGTAAGGGGATGTCGGCCCATGGGATTTCCCATGTTTAGGCCCTTTTTGTAATGCATAAATAGAAATCTAGGAGATGTAGGAAGTAGTTCAATCTATGTGATCGAAGAAAGTCTAGACAGTGTACTAAGTTCAACTTGTAAGTGATTTGTGCATGCTATGTTGAGAACTTGTAGAGATAAGTGCAAGTGCTTGTAAGAGACTATGAAGAGGCTTTGTGTTATCACTCGGGGAAGGAGGATCTAGTGGAGTGCGCACAGATATCTTGTCCTCTGCAGAGTAAGATATCATGGCTCTGTACATGTAGAAGATTGACAGAAATAAATAAAGAAGAAGAGTTGGTGGACGTAGCCCCAGGGTGGGGGTGAACCATGTATATCCCGTGTTGTGGTTTCTTTGTGCTTTATGGTTGTTCTCTTGTTATGTGGTTAAATGATTAGTGCACTAATGTATGCTTAAAAGAATCTAATATGGTAGCTTAGTGTTGAATGATGTATGTTAGATCTTATCTATGTTGGTATGCTTAGTGCTTGAATCTACTAGATTTTTGTGAATGTTGCATTGATCTATTGTTAGGGTTTAGATGCATTGTAAACTAAGACTAAATATTAATGAACTATAACTGCTAAGTTCTCTATTAAGGTGTTACAATCACAGATCTGTGTCCCAGCTAAGGTTGCAGACATCTGAGTCCTGCAACCACCCCTATCTCTACCTCGGGTGAAACTTCATCTGCTTTGCAGGTGTTGCCGAAAGGGACAATAGTTAGGGGTTTTTTGGTGCATTGTTGTAAGTGTTGAACCCTGGGTCTTCCCCCGTTCCAATAAATGTTTTCATTGTCGGGGCCTGAAACTGTGATTGTTGGGAACTGAAGGAGAGAAAGCTTTGTGCCTAGATCTATTTCACTAGTGCGCAGTATTCTACTTGACCTATGAAGTTATGTGCTAAGAAGAAAAGTCAGATCTGAATAAAAGAGGTAAGACCTGAAAGATTTGTGCTCTGACAAAGGTAAAGTAAGAATTTTTGGTTAAAGAGGTAAGATCTTAAATATTTGTGCTCTGATTAAGGTAAGAACAATGAAAGGTTTTGACTGAAAAGGTAATATAAGTGGAAATTTTTGTTTCAAAGTATGAATCTAGGTATGTTTGATAAATTTTGTCCTAGTTTGAAAAGTAGGGCACAACTAGATGAAAGAAGGTTTGATGTGAGTAGATCTGACAAAAATAGTGAAAGATATGTTATTCCTATGCATAGAAAGAATGTTTGGACTAACAAAGAGATGAAGGACCCTAGAAAGAAGTTTTTGTAGGTTAGCTTCTATGATCCTAGTGTGCAGTACAGGAAAGGTTAGGGATCACTTCAAAGAAAAATAAGACTAACCCTTTGTTACAATTGCAGAAGATCGGGACATCTTGCTAAGGAATGCCCTGGTATAAGACCTAGTTGTCTTTGTTGTAAAGCCATGGATCATGAAGTTTTAGATTGCCCTAGAATGCTTTCTAAGCTTGAAAGAATGAATATGAGACAAGAAAACCCTAAGGGAGGTCAAGAAACTGAGACCATTGCAGAACCCCAGAAAGAATCAGAGAATGTATTGCTACAAATAAAAGAAACCCAAAATGATCACAAAAATATCAACTTATCAGAGATCTTCCAAGAAAAAGAATGCATAGAAGAAAGAATAGGAGACTTCAACATTGATTTTGTTCTGGATGAAGAAACACAAGTAAATATCATGACAGAAAGAACTTGGGAAACTTTAGGAAAGCTTGCTATGATTCCTTCGTTGGGAGGAATAGGATTATTTAGAGGAAAGCTAATAACCCTATGTGAAAGACTCACCCAGATATCTATGGCTCATGGAACCTCGACAAAGGAAGATTTTGATATTGTTAAATTTATTGGGAACAATGACCCATTTGATATATTACTAGAAAAACCTTGGATTGAAAGGGATCAGGCCAAAAGGAAAGAAGAAGAAGTCTTAGAGCAGAAGAAGAAAGAATTAAAAGGTTTTATGACTAGGAGGATAGCACACTTGATTGAAGAACAGAAGAACATATCGAAGCTACTTAGAACCAGAAACTTGGAGGTCGAAGTTGAAATAACACAAGCATACTCACAAATGATTAAAACATCTACCCCGGATAGAGAAGATGTATTACTCTCTGACCCTATGAAAGAATCTCAACAATGCGAAGTTACTATGCCAAAAGGAGATAAGAATCATAACGGAAAGAGGAATATCGAGACGAATATCACAAGGAAGAACGCTAGGAAGCTTAGTCAAAAGAGAGAAAAGATAAAAAAGTTACAGAAGGTTCCAGAGGGGACTTCGCAAAAGAAAGGTTTGCAAGACTGGAACTTCGTTGGGATATCAGAACAATGCAACATGGCACTTCACCATGGTAAAGTGATATAGCCATTGAAACAATTATAACCATTGTCCCAATGACCCAAATGGTTAGAACAACAATAATGGCCTGAAGGCTCGCCATCTAACCATTGGGACCACACTTCAATGGACATAACTGCATTGATGAAGGCCTTTCATCCGTTGGAGAGATCTATTACATCATGACTACTTAGTCCATCGACTGTTGCACCGAGAACACTTTTACAAATTGTATCCAAGCCAACTCATTGCTACCGCGATGTGTTTATTGAGATCAACACCTGTTCCATTTCCTTGGACACTCATTCATCCACCCGAGTTATCCGATCTAAGCATGTATGTCAGATGAGCTCAGAACTGCAGATAAAGACATCAAATAAGTTCTCATTGATATCATTTCCAAAAAAGTAATGTCTATAGGTATTCAAGTGTCATCAATGAGAGGAGTGTAATCCTCTCTGTCGACTACTCGTGGATCCAGACCATCTCGATCGGTAGTAGAGAAGAGAACCAAGCACCGAGATGACCTGGAAAACATGAAGCTGAGCGCGACTATCCTACCCGACTACATCCCACCTCTGGATGGGACGGTAGTCGTGAAAGTGTCCCGAGAGACTTTGATTATACCTTGGTTACTGCGTACCTCCTGTTATCAGATAAATCGATAGGTGTGAACACTAACTGATCTCCCTAGATCCACCTAGATCTAGAACAAAACAAACAAGAACATGACGCTTTCCTTAAGTTTTAAATATTAAATTTACTAACTAAAGAGGGATAGGTGACATACCATTTAAACGCTGCTTCCTCTCGCCATCACCATCCTAGATTTGTTCCAAAGCTCATACAATGATGAAACGGAAAAAGAACGTAACCAACCAAAGTGATAGTAATAGCATAAAATCAATATAAACCTATGTATGTGATCAAGGAATCATACAATAAAACACAACAAGCTTTATAAAAAAGAATCATATTAAATGTGAAAGAGATATTACAAGCATGGCCTTAATGTCGTAAGGTCCCTTCCAACTGTCCTTTGTTCCCCAAACACTTCCACTCCAAGAATTCTGAGACCATGGATCTGATAGCTACTCACAATCTATCCTGACAAAGCAAATCTCAAATCCACTCTAACGAAGCTAACAATCCCAAGCCAAAAACAACTAACTCTCTCCATGATAACTCCTCTCCTTTTATAAGCTGAAGAGGATAAGGTGAGGAGGTTAGGATGATCCCACTAAATCATGAAAGTGAGTAAGATACAAACCATTCGGATGCCACCTCACCATGGAAGTTTCTCCTTCTAGAAGCATCGAGAAGATGCTCATTTTTCCCACGTATGAGCATTCTCGCACCCTGCTTATAGAGCAACCTGTGAACCTCTCGCACCCTTATTATAGAGCAACTTGTGAACCTCTCGCAACCCAGCTATGGTGCAGCCTACAAGAATTAGGCATTCTCGCACCTTGCCTATATAGCAACCTGCAAACATCCTCTTTAATAGGGTTTTTCCAAAGGAAAATGCAACTTCTTTTCTCAGGAAAAGTTCTTCTCCCTTATTTCTTTAGGAACTCAGGCCACTGACCCCTTTGAAGACTATAGATAGGTTTACATAATTTACAGTCATAGGGATGATGAAAATAATGTGTAACAGAGAGCCCCCCAAAGTATGAAGTTAGAACAAAGTGATAGCTGAAATACTTTGTCGAGTGTGTGTAAGGAACAAGGAACAATCGATCGGAAACCTGCCAACAAAGAAGGAAATGCAGTACAATAATATATCATCATTGAGGTAGGCATTCCCGTACTCAAAATACAAATTAATCAGAGTATAAATGTTGACATGCGAAGATCCATGTCAATTAAGACAGGTCATGGCCACCAAACATACACTGTGGATCCATGCCAATATGACTCAAATCTAAACATAGCCACCAAAAATATACTATTGATCTATGTGTTAAAGACTCAAATTTGAACATAGCCATGAGACATAGAATGTGGATCTATGCAATAGTACAAACTAAATATACTCCAATGCAACCTGAATCTATGAGAAAAGATTCAGGGTCTTCATCTCCACCACTCTATAGTACAAATATAACCATGTGATTACAGGTGTTGAAGTCGAACATGGTAGAAGCCACTTGATTACCGGTCATTAGTGTATACAGTTAACAAGTGTGAGGGAAATCACCATTAATTTCAATGACTCCCAAGGTACACTAGTATAATCCAATGAATGTGAATCAATGAGTTGAGGTCAAACACTGGGTGGAACCTTCCGATCAGAGGTCAATAATGAAAACCCACTGTCAAAAGAGAGGAAACCTACCATTTAGGTATGCAAGTTCCAAGGTACCAATTAGTTTCTAATTATAATTCTCAGATAATGAGTTGAAGTCGACAGGAAAAGACTTGTCACAGGAGGGCCTTAATGTATCCCACATCAATGACATGAAACAAGTAACAAGTGATTCAAGACTGACTTAGGGATTGTTGACACAATAGAGGGTTTTTCGGGTTGAACTTCTTTTTGAACATATTGACGACATGACCACTGTCTTGGAAACACTGACTCAACAACAGGGATCAAAGACCAATTTTTAATCTTATAAAGGAGTATGATCAAGAGACAAGTGGATTTTCCAACCTAGACACAAGGTGAGTGAAAGGGTGTCATGTTCAAAAGCGACTCTTCCATGGAATATAGGTTTAAACATATTTCTTTCCCAATTTTTTCCCCCACCATTTCTGGCAAGTACCTCTTTATTTTTACGCAAGATTGAGAAGGATAACATATGCTTGTAATGTAAGCTCATTCTTTGAAGTATGTTTAACGAACCCTAGGAAGGAGTGGTTCGGTCCCACATGGGCCTTTTGATGTTTGTTTTATGAGTCCAAAGAAAGAAAACTCGGGGGTTTTTCATGTTTTGAGAGTCTGAAAAACACTTAAAGAGAACTCTCTCAGTTCCTTTTTTGTAAATTAGTTCGACGAGACCAAAAAATTTATAAACTATCGCTCACTGAATGTTTTCTTCAAATAATTTTATGAGCGTGAAAAGAACAAGATCGCTTGACAATCTTTTCATGTTTAGAGAGCCTGAAAAGAGCTTAAAGGGGACTCCAGGGGGTTCCTTTTTCATATAACCTTTATGAGTCTAAAAAAGTGATAAAATTATACTCAGTTACATTCTCAGTGATTTATGAGCATGAGAAAGAACAAAGACTAAGCTCAGTCATTTATTCTCATGTATTTATGAGCATGAGAAAGAACAAAGACTAAGATCAGGATTGTTTTCATTTTTATGCAAGCTTTAAAACAAAACAAAGCTATGCTTGGACCTGGTTTCATTTTTACACAAGCTTGAACCAGAGGAAACTATGCTTGAGGTAAGTGGTTTCATTTTTACCCAAGCTTGAACCATAAAAAACTATGCTTGAGGTAGGTGGTTTCATTTTTACACAAGCTTGAACCAAAGTAAAAAAAATGCTTGGACTTCCCAATGCATAACACAAGGATGGTTGGTACTTAGCCCCCAGCTTAAGAAACTATTGGCTCTAAATTCAGGATGAAGTCCAGAGGTTGAAAGCATTGCCCCCTAAGCTTCGTTTCATTTAACTGCAAAAGCAGATGAAATGAAGCTTCAAATACTAGACTTGACTCAAACAGAGAGGGGGAAGTTGTTTCACTTTTTAACAAGATTGACACTGGAGAAGAACTATGCTCACGACTCTAAGTATAATCCCTAGACCACTATTTCATTTTTTAATGAGTTTGACACAGAAACAAGAACTATGCTCGTAAGATTTGTTTCATTTTTTTAACGAGGTTGCTACAGAGACATGAAAACTATCTTCAGCTGGTTTCATTTTTCAATGAGCTTGAAATCAAAAAATCATGCTCAAAGACATCTATTTCATTTTTTAACGAGGTTGCCTCAGAGACGCAAAAACTATCCTCAGAACTGGTTTCATTTTTTAACAAGCTTGAAATCAGAAAATCATGCTCAAGTCTGGTTTCTTTTTTTAACAAGCTTGAAATCAGAAAATCATGCTCAGAGACCTCTGTTTCATTTTTTAACGAGGTTGCCTCAAAGACACAAAAAATATCCTCAACATCTTTCTTCTTGATCATGGATTCCAAGAGGACAATGCTCCAAAATGACACCATGTCAAGGGACAAAACTATGTCATGGCTTCTAAGAGGTCTTCACTGGAAGGAAGAAACACACTTTGGAAGGACACCATGTTGAGGGTCATGACAGGAGTAATGAGATCAGGCTCTAAGAACCCTATCGAAGAGATCACCATGTCAACTACCAGATCTAATTCATAAGGGAGTGAGCTTATAGTGAGAGGCTCATTTGCATCGGCAACTTAAGGCATGGGAGACAATGCCACATAATTGACCTGTGGCAGGGGTGATACCGTTTGCATATATGAACTATTTAGAGAGGTAATCGAGTCAGGGATGATGAATGAAATTTGATCAATAGTCACAATTCTTCCATCATGAGGAAAATACATCACACAAAAAATAGTGGACACAATAGCTTTCATGGCATAGACATAATCCCGCCCAAGGAGTAAAGTGAAATCCAAGGGGTCTTCGACTACCATGATGTCAATAAGGACAATTTTCCTTCCCAAAGTTATAGAAAACTAAGGAAGGGTCCCTAAAGGTTGACTGGTTCTTCTGTTAAAAACTAACAGATTCTAGATAATCGACGCAAGTGGAGGACAACCCAAAGCTTGCCAAGCAATAGAGGACAAAATAATAATAGACGAACCTTCATCTATCAGTGGTTGAGGAATTTCCCGACCACAAACATATACTATAATCTGGAAAGGAACGTGAGAGGGAAGACGAGGTCCAGTTAGCATACCCCTATTAAAAAAGATGACTTCATTACTTAGAGGAGGTTCCACGGGAGAAGGAGGAATGCCCCTTGACACGGTAGATTCTGTGTCAACGAGAAAAACGTGAGAAGTATTGGGTTTACTCTCTAGTGGGAGAGTAGGATCAATCGATGGAGAGATTAGATTGACCACTTGGGTTTCATTCTCCAAGGGGAGAATGGGGTTGACAGGTGGAATTGGATCGACCACTCGAGTTTCACTCTCTAATGCGAGAGTGGGATCGATTGAGGATGGGACTGGATCGACTGCTTTAGTTTCACTCTCTAAGGGGAGAGAGGGATTAGTCGAGGATGGTATTAGATCAACCACTTTGTCAACTGGTTCAACTAAGGACATGACCATATTGATGACATGATCAACTGGATTGACCAGTGAAGGGACCGGAGTGATCATTCCATCAACTATAGGGGGGTTCAGAGAAAGATTATGGTAAGTAGTTGGAAGTTGAGGCTGTGAAACAGTCATGTCTTCCAGTAATTTCGAGGCTTCGTCCATACGAGAACAAAGGTGAGTGATATGACTCCCTTTGCATAACATACACGGGAACTTGAATCTACTTTTCTTCTTCCCAACCGTATCATGACTGGTTGACTGGGGGTCATTGTAAATTATAACCTTGTACAATATCTACTACAAACTGATATTTAGAAAAGAACAAAAAAAATACAATGGCAAATACAAACATTACACAGAGATTTTTCACATAGAAACCCAAACTAGGAAAACCAGCATATATTATATTCATACATTGTGTTACATTGTTTACAATACAATATACATATAGGAGCTAGCGGCATCCAAAACCCTAACCCAATGACCTGGATTAGTCCAAAACCCTAATTCCCTCACCGGAAATAGAAAACCATCAGAAAAAAAACCATGTGCCGAAAAACCACCTAAATATCATGTGGTCCCAGAAATATGTCGTCCCGGTAATATGTCGTCCTGGAAATATGTCGTTCCGATGCAAAAACAAAATTCAGGGGCGCTGCCCCCGAACCCCCGCATAGGGGGTTCCACCCCCCTCTAACCCCCTTGCACACCTAGCATAGACGCTCAGACATTACT
>ML786609.1:117819-162577 GCA_009831015.1 Picea engelmannii
AGGAATAGATGGCTTAGATGTTTGAACATCTAGTGAGCATAGTTGTGTAATAATGCCTTGATGCCCCTTTTTCAATAATTTTGTCATGCCGTTAGAGCTTATCACCTTACCGGGTTTCCTTGTGATACCTCTTAACTCAATTTCTTTTCCTTCCAATTGAAAATTTCATGAAAAGTTCTTGACAATTTGGATACTCTAGGAAGAATTTATGATTGTTTTACCTGGACCACCTTCTTGAGACTAGTCAATAGGACTAGTCAGATACCCTATCTTACACAGGGTGTATCTACAAATTTAAGATGACCCAGAAGCTAAACATTTTACCACGGATACCTTACTTATTTTTGTAAATGGCCTCTAGAGTTTAGGGTCTGAAATGTTACAGAAAATGTTTTATAGTGAAAATTTCATAATGAATCAGTTGAGGATGATTCAAGAACCCTATCTTGTACATGCTATATCTCCGAAAGTATAAGGCCTCATGAGCTGAATTTTGAACCCAACATACCTTGATTCGTCTAATAAATATCCTCCAAGCCATTCCTTATGAAAAGTTGTAGAAAACAAGTTATAGTGAAAATTCCAAGGTGTCTCAGATGCAATAGTGAAACCCCAAGACCTTGAGCTCTGATTCCATTTGTTAAGAACCAAATATCAATATAGCATAGAAAATCCTCAGAAAAAGTACTCAATGCCTTGAAACAAAGATAATTTCAGATAATAAGCCTCTTCGAGGGGGCAACCTCGTTTTACCCCACTTAAATGTTCAAGTACAATATGATTCAAAATGAAAATGTCTCCTTGGTATATATAGGAGACTAGGAGGTATAATTAAAATTAATGGCCTAAAGATGACATAAATAAAATAAAATTACTAATATAATATGCCCTAATTAAGGGATAATGAGCCAATATTAGGGCTTAACATTTCCATTGCCAAGGATGGATGACTTGATGGATTGCTTGAGTGGAGTAATATTTTTTTCAAGATTGATTTGAAAAGCGGATATCATCAGATTCGCATGAGAGAAGGTGATGAATGGAAGACAACATTCAAGATGAATGAGGGGCTATATGAATGGCTTGTCATGTCATTTGGCTTAACGAATGCACCCAGTACTTTCATGAGATTGATGAATGAAGTCCTGAAAGATTTCATAGGGAAATTCGTCATCGTATATCTTGATGATATAACAATTTTCAGTAAAACAGAAGAAGAGCATGTGGAGAATTTAGCTGCAGTAATGAAGAGATTACAACAAGAGAAATTGCTGATAAATATGAAGAAATCATCATTTATGAGGACATAACTAATTTATTTGAGTTTTGTTATTTCTGCAAATGAGTTGAAGATGGATCCAGAAAAGGTAGATGCAATTAAGAATTGGCCATCGTCGAAGAGTGTGTTTGAAGTTCGAAGCTTCCATGGTTTGGCAAGTTTCTACAAGAAATTCTTCCGAAATTTCAGTGGAATTAGTGCACCAATGATGGATACAGTGAAGAAAAGACATAAATCTTTTCACTGGATGGAGGAAGTAGAGAAGAGTTTCAATCTGCTGAAGAGGAAGATCACAGAGAAACCAATTCTGGTTTTGTCGGATTTTAGCAAGACATTCCAGGTCAGGTGTGATGCGAGTGGATTTGCAATTGGAGCGGTCTTGAGCCAAGATGACAGGACGGTTGCATATTTCAGTCAGAAACTGAATGAAGCAAAGATTAAGTAATCAACATATGAAAAAGTATTTTATGCAGTCATACAAGAATTGAAGAAATGGAGACATTATTTGGTTCCTAAAGAGTTTGTTTTGTATATTGATAATCATTCTTTACAATTCATGACTCAACAAGAGAAGTTGAACCAAAAACATGTTAAATGGGTTGAATTCATGTAGAATTTTACTTTTTTGATTAAGCATATTTCTAGAACTGCTAACAAAGTTGTTGATGCTTTAAGCAGGAAATGTTTGCTTATGCAGGAATTCAGAGTCAAGACATTAGGTTTTGATAACCTCAAAGAAATGTATAGGGATGACCTAGATTTTGAGGCATATGAGGCATCTAAGAATCCAGTTATCAATGAAAGAAGCCAATGGACCGAGTATATGATCCAGGATGGGTTATTATTCTGAGGAAATCAGCTATGTATTCCAAAATGCTCCATGAGGGAGAACTTGCTGAAGGAAAAACATAGTGGAGGATTGGCCAGATGTTTCGGTCATGATAAGATGTTCTCAAAGTTGAATGTCTCATATGTGTGGCCAGGGATGAGGATAAATGTTAAGAAATTTGTGGACAGATGTAGAATTTGTCAGCACACAAAAGGGAAAAAGCAGAACACAGGGTTATACCAGCCATTATCCATACCCGAGAGGCTGTGGGATGCAGTGAGCATGGATTTCATATTGGGACTGCCAAGGACACAAAGAGGATATGACTCAATCTTTTTGGTAATCGAAAGATTCTCAAAAATGGCACATTTCATACCATGCCAGAAAACCAGTGATGCAACTCATATTGTGAACCTGTTTTTCAAGGAAGTCGTCAGACTTCACGGCTTGCCAAGGAGTATCGTTTCTAATCGGGATACCAAGTTCGTTGGACATTTCTAGAGGTATTTATGGAGGAAGCTAGGGAAAAGTTTTTCTTTTAGCTCAGCATATCATCCTCAAACGGATGGGCAAATAGAGGTCATGAACAGAAGCTTGGGATATTTGTTGAGGAGCTTAGTGACTGAACACCACAATAAGCGGGATCACATTTTTCCACAAGCGAAATTCGCTTATAATGATTTGCTTAACAGAAGCACAGGGAAGACTCCATTCCAGATTGTATATGGAATGTAGCCAAGGGGAGTTTTTGAATTGAAAGATTTGGAACAAGATGAATTCAAAAGTGTTAGTGGAGAGTACTTTGTAGAAGGAATGAGGGAGCTTCACAGCTGAGTCAGGGAGCGATTACAGAGTTCAAGTCAAGAATAAAAGAGGAGGGTAGATCAACACAGGTGAGAACTTCAATTTAAATTTTTGATCTGGTTCTTGCACATTTGAGGAAGGAGAGGTTCCCTAGGTGAATGTATAATAAGTTGAAGATGAAAAAGATTGGACCGTGCAGAGTCATGAAGAAATTTGGGGCAAATGCATATGAGATTGAATTACCCGATCGGGTCGAAATTTCACTGATATTCAATGTTGCAGATTTGTACCCTTACAGAGATGAAGAAGCAATAGCAGAAGATGAAAAGAAAGACATTCAATGGGAAAAACAAATTCCTATAGCTGAAAATCCACAAATGGAAAGCATAATTGACAAAAGGATTAGCAAAAAGACTAGGAGAAAGGAGTATTTTGAATACTTGGTCAAGTGGAAGGGACATCCGATTGAAGATGCCAGTTGGGAAGATGAAGTAGAAATTCAGAAGCATGGACAGACCGTGCAAGAGCTCATGAACAGGAGTTCATGAAAATTTTCAAGCGAGGGAGTATGATGCAGGAGAATCGTGCAAAGCCAAAGCACGTGCCTAGCCAAAGAAATAGTTGGACATGTGGAGGAAGAAAAAGAGCATGTTTTCATAAGAAACGTTTTGAATTTTTGAATTAAAAGCATTAATGTAATAGTTAGGAAGAAGGCGTACTTTGAATTTATATCTTGGAGATTGTAAACAAATCTGGAGAGGTTACTCCCATCTATAAAATGTAAAGGAATTTATACGTAATTAATGAAAGTAGGTAGATTTAAATTAAGAGATTAGACAGTTTAGAGAGTAGGAGGGAAAACGGATATAGACACCCTCACCCTTGTATCTTTGTATTATGAATAGTATCATCATCAAGAGCTAAAGCAGAGAACTGTAGAGAAGAACCCATGTATAGAAGCACTTGAGTTAACAAATGAAGCTTTGACTCAAATTTCATGGTGTTATGATGCTTACTGTTTACATTTGTTGAATGGTATGCTTACAGTTGTTTTATTTTCTCTGTTATGTCTTTGTTGTTATTTTGTGTTGAATGTATGATTTCATGTGAATGTATGAAGTCTGAGAGGGAAGAATGAGTTTCAATTGTTTCTCATCCTGAGAGAAGTTCCTACAAGGAGTGCAGTGAAACATCCACAAGGTGTGCGTTGACAAGGGTTCTGAGTTTTATCTCATAAATCTTAGGAGGTATACCATTGTTCTCATTTGAGTAGAAGTGTAGGAGAAGCACAAAAGTCGTGCAAGGAGTGTGCAGGTTGTTGGAAGTCTTAGGACTTATCAACTAAGTTTGAAGAGTGAAGGACTACTGTTGTCAAGAGTACACAGAGTTGAAGAGATCAAATACCCAGAAGTATTTGCAAGATTGCCACAAGGAGTGCATGTAGGAGTTCTTTCGAGGCTTGAGTTGCAAGAGAAATCTCAGGAGGGTTAGTACATTTGAAGTGTTCAAAGGGATATGGGGTCGAAGCCACCTTGTAGAAGTAAGTTCCAGTGCAAGAACACCGGTTTGTTTCGCAGATATTCAGAGGAAGGAAATCGAATGGTTGAAATTCTCTGTGGAGAACTCATGAAGTCCTGAGGACCATAGGATCTAGAGGAGTTGCAGGGTGGATAAGGGTTGGACGAACCCATTACACTGGTCTCAAGATTCAACGTCGACCGTTGATCATGGTTAGTTGAGCATCAGATCATTTTGGTATTTCAGGGTTTGTAAATCTGAAGTGTAAGCTAAATCCCTTGGTCACTCGAACTTCTGAATCACAAAATGGATTATCGTGTGTAAAGACGAGGTGTAGAATTTTCGACGCTTCGAAATTTCAGAGTTTGGCATTTCGGGGGTCCTGACGATAAGGATTTGAGCATAGTGGAGCAAAAATCCCGAAGTCGAGAGTCACGATAGGATTTTGGCATGGAATTTTAGGATTTCGGCACTTTGAGTGTCAGAAGGCAGAGGAGGTAGCGTTTTGGGATCGTGAGTTTCAAACTACCGGTACTCATAAGTTTGAAATAATGCAGGCTGTTGGATCGAGTGGGGCTTATAGTCGTTGATCCCCTTTGAGGTTCCATTTTGGAGTTCGGGGTTTCGAAATGGAAGAGGAACGCCTGTTTCGTAGGTTTGTTGAAGTCCCGAATGCTAGGAAACTTGAGTGACAGGTGGAAAGAATCCATGTCAGAGACAGAGTACAGTGGAGAGGATAGGTGGCATACTCATCGCCAGCAGGAATCAAAAATTCGTTGATTGTTTCAGGGTTTCATGGTTTCTGAGGTTGGAGGGCTGGGAGACTTGTATCCAGATTCATGAAGTTGCGATGTCCGAAACTCTGAATTGGTGAAAAGTCCTAGTCATACTTGTTGGAAAATCCAGTCGTGTGAACGCATCAGGGTTCAACATTTTGGCAGTTACAAAGACAAGAGGTCGGGGTTCTTTGCTCCAGAATTCCCGAAGTCACGAAACATGACACAACTGTGGAGGAGGACGAGGTCAATAATTTCGGAAATTCAGCATTTCAGGTTTCAGAGGGTTGAAGAGTCAGAAACTCAAAAACAGGATTCACGAAGTCATGAAACCCGAAGTCCCAATTTGACAAAGGTCACGAACAATTTATTGTGGTCAAGTAGGCAGAGTTAGCGACTGGTGTTTGGTCACGTAGGCCTAACTTATAAGGACTTGTGGATACACTGTTATGTGTGTGTGGGATTCCCTGTGGAGGAATCGAAGAGTCAATTTGATTCAAGGGGCAGATTTAGAACGATCTTGCGCAGATCTTGGCCTAAGGGTTGGGGTCTTCTATCATATTTTGATTCCCATGGATATATTTTTTGGGAGAGATGGTGTGAGTATGAGGTATGCCATCTGTGAAAAAATGAACATGAGCCGCAACTTCCATGGGTCAAATCTTTGAGCTAAAATCCTTGGGAAAGAGATTGAATGTGGCTAAAATGTGAGTATTAGGATTTTGGGGTATTTTTGTTCTTAGGGCTCCTAGATAAAAGTTTTTCTATACAATATTTTGTTCCAATTTGTTTAAGGGACTTTATTCAATGTTTCCTTTATAAAAGGAAGAGGATTAAGCCCTTTCAATCAAACCAAATCCACATACTAAAACCTTTTTTTTTTTTCTATCATGTCTATTGCACGCAAGACTATCCCATGGTATTATAAATTGTAACATCCCCGACCATCAACCCACTTGCTGGGCAATGCTACTACACAGAAAATTCTCATACTCATATATAAAACGTGCATATTAAACTTAATTAATAGATCTAACTAAACAACTCAGAGTAAGAACAGGATTACTACTAATTCACATCATCAAGGACATTAACAATAATTCATATGCACAATAGAATGCATGATAACAAATAAGCATCATAGGCATGCAAAACATAATATTAAGAACAAACTGATACTTATCTTTGAATCTAGATGTAATCCACCAATTGTGTGTAGACCTTCCAAAAACATTCCATCCTTAGATGGCCCTACTCATCACTCTCAACAGTAGGTCACCCCCGATATGGGACTAAGCTCCACCAGGTAGGGAATCCTAGGATAGACAAGGTCAACGGGAAGACACCCAATTACAGAGGAAGGATTTTCTCCTAGGAGCCACTTATGCCCACTGCTCACAGACTCTCATTCTCCACATGCCTTTCCCACCCTAGGAGTATACACCTTCACTGTCACCAAGATAGTCCTTCGACTGCTAACCTCCCTTGCCTTGGGTTTCAAGAACAGATTGGACCAGAAGTCTCAGAGTTCTGTAGCAGCTAAAGGAACCCTTATAGGAGTTCTTACTTCCTCAACACACTCTCTCACTTGGAGAGAGTCGGTCACAGGTCTGACAACCTGTTATTTTCAACCGCAACCACCTCCCTCACCTGGAGAGAGTGTTACACACAGGTCAGACAACATGTTTCCTTCAAATTAGGTTCCAACATACTTGGGAAACTATGAGGCTCAACACGAACATACACTGGCCAACAAGACACACGCATTCCAGCACTGTGCGGCCACAACAGTAGTTGGGAAACACAAACACAGGATTTCCCAAAATGGTGGCAGACAAATGCTACAGCATAAAAAGGCTCAGCAATCACGTGACATTTAGTTTCCCAACCAAAAATACAGGATAGACTCTCGGCTCAGGTTTCAGGGATGCATGAGGTGTACAAAGATCCCACACAGAGACTTAACAATTCAGGTAAGGATTTCCTAGAACAAACACCGAAACAGAGTTCGATCCTGGACACCCATGAGTTCATACGGAGGATAGAGAATGGAAGGTCCGCCCCCAACATGGCTCGCTTCTCTAGTTTTAATTGCATGTGCCTAGGTTGACACATGTCTCCTTGGGGATGCATGCTCCCCATTTTTCACATTTTCCCCCTTCCAGGAACTTAGGGTAAAACATAAACATCTACACAACTTTGGAATAATATTTAATTATTATTATCAAGGACTTAAGCTCTTAAGCTTATCCCTTTTCCCAACCTTTCATCCCCCTCTCCCTTACTGAGAATTTGTGGAATCTTAGTCCCCCATCACTCATTCATCGTGGTCGGTCCACACAAAAAGGTGTTTTTATATTAATAATGTGAATCATTACATGTACAAAAATCAAGCTCTTGGCCTTCAACAATTAGGCTCTTTGGCCTAATAAAACATAATCCCACCAGCTTATATAAACTTGGCTCACCAACCTATAAAACATAATTACAATTCATAATGAAATTGGGGCATGTCCTTGGGGTATTACAATCCCCTCCCCTTATTTTTGCACCATCCTTAGTGAAACTTTCACACAACATCAACAAGATTTCAAAAATATTCAAAAAGATGCAGGTATTCTGCCCGCATTGCATCTTCATGCTCCCATGTTGCATCCTCATGACCGTACCAGGTCCATTGGACATTTACAATCCCTATGGTTCAATTTCAAAGCTATTTTCTTTTCCGATCCAATATGCGCACATGATGCACTTGTAGGACACCTTTTTTCTCCACCTGAATCACATTCCAATCAATTACATGATTATCATTAGGTATATATTTCTTAAGTAACGAAACATGAAACACATTATGTACAATCATGGATGCATGTAATGCAAGCATATATGCAACTGGCCCAATCCTTTCTAGGATATCAAATGGCCCACAAAATCTGGCAACCAACTTGGAACAGTTTCCCAGGCTCATGGAACTTCTATTGGATTTTACTTTCAGAAAAACATGATCTCCCACTTTAAACTCTCTATGGGTTCTGTTTTTATCAGCATAACTTTTCTTCCTGTCTTGGGCAGCTTTCAAATTCTACTTAATTTTTAGCATTTGTTCTTCCATTTATTGAGCAACTCTAGCCTAAATACTGCTCTGTCAGCTGGATTATCCCAGCTTACTGGAGTATTGCACTTCCTACAATAAAGTGCTTCAAATTGGCTCATCTTCAATGATGCTTGATACCCATTGTTGTAGGTGAATTCTACCAAGTGTAGGTAGTCTTCCCATTTCGATGGTTTCTCCATCACATACATCCTCAGTATGTCTTATATCACTCAATTCACCTGCTCTGTCTTCCCATCCGACTCAGGATGATAGGCTATACTGAAATTCAGATTCATTCTGAATCCCTTGAATAACCTTTTCCATAAATTTGAGGTAAATTCTGGGTCTCTTTCAAACACAATTGTCTTGGGAATTCCATGCAATTGTGCCACTTCCTTCATAAAAATATCAGCAACCTTTGTTGCCTTATGAGTAGTCTTTAACATAATGAAATGGGAAGCTTTCGTAAGCTTTTCCACCACCACCATAATTGAATCATGTTGCTTGCCTGTTTTGGGCAAACCAGTGATGAAATCCATTGTCACCACTTCCCACTTCCATTCAGGAATGGGTAAAGGTTGCAGCAACCCTGTTGGGTTCCTATGCTCATCTTTAACCTTTTGATACTCCATACATCTGGTGATGTATTCAACGATCTCTTTCTTCATACCTAGCCAAAAGTAACGGCTCTTGACTGCTTCCATAGTCTTTTGATATGCAGGGTGCCCAAAATAAGGCACATTATGCATTTATTTTAGAATTACATGCTTCAAATCCTTGACATTAGGTACATAAACTATGTTCTTGTACAAAAGTATTCCATCAGATCCTAGCTTATAATATTCCACTCCTTGCAGTGTCTTATCTTCTTGTAGCTTCGCTACCAATTCCCTGTGATGCAAGTCGATGCTTGCATCTTCCAAAAATTTTCTCTTTATATCAGTCTGATACATGCTAATGGTTGTAGCATGTAGTTTGTGTACTCTCCTGCTGAGTGCATCAACCACTTTATTCTCCTTCCCTTTGATATTCTTGATATCAAAATCATATTCACAAAGAAATTCCAACCACTTTCTTTGCCTAGAGTTCAAGATTGGTTGATCAAACAAATACTTCATACCGTTATGGTATTTTCTCAATTCAAAGCTCCTTGCCATGAGGTAATGTCTCCATTTACTGAGAGCGTGAATGATGGCCGCTAACTCCAAATCATGAGTTGCGTAGTTCCTTTCATGCTCTTTCAAATTTCTAGATTCATAACAGATTACGAACCCACTCTGATTGAGGACTCCTCCCAGTCCTTCTTTGCATGCATTGGTGCATACCATGAAATATTCATTTGGATCTACAATCCTCAGGATTGGAGCATTGGTTAACAATTGCTTCAATCACCGGAATCTTTTCTCACAATCTTTTGTCCACTAAAAATTATTCTCCTTCCTTTTCAAGGAAGTGATAGGGTGAGATATCCTTGAGAACCCTAAGATAAACCTTTTGTAATAACCATCTAGACCCATAAAGGATATGACTTCTATCACATTCTTGGGCGCCGACCATTCTCTAATGGCCTCAATCTTCTCAGGATCTACAACTATCCCATCCTTTGAAATAATATGCCCCAAGTAATGGATCTTCTCCTGATAAAATGAGCACTTACTCATCTTGGCATACATTTGGTGCTCTCTTAGCACTTGCAACACCATCCTAATATGTTGTTCATGCTCTTCCTCTGAATTTGAATACACCAAAATGTCATCGAGAAAGACTATGACGAACTTGTCTAGATAGTCCCTGAACACACCATTCATCAAGTACATAAAACTAACAGGTGCATTTTATAGCCCAAACAACACCACTGTGAACTCGTAATGACCATACCTTTTTATGAAGGCAATCTTGTTGATCTATTCATCCTTTATCCTTACCTCATGATATCCTGACTTGAGTTCTGTCTTTGAAAATATCTTCGCATCCTTCAACTGATCGAAGAGGTCATCAATCCTCGGCAAAGGATACTTGTTCTTTACATTTACCTTGTTCAATTGTATGAAATTGATACATAATATCAACGTTCCATCCTTATTCTTCACGAACAGAACCAGGGCACCCCAAGGTGACATGCTTGGGTGTATGTACCGCTTCTTTAGAATCTCCCAAGCTGCAATTTGAGTTCTTTCAGCTCTAGTGTACTCATTTTGTAAGGAGCTTTCGATACTGGAGCTACTCCAGGAATCAAATTTATAAAGAAGTCAATATCTCTCTTTGGAGATAAACGTGGTACCTCCTAAAATACATCCTCAAAATCCTTTAGTACCACATGATCCCCAATACTTGACACCTTTTCCTTAGGCATTTCATCCACATGGGATGCAAATAATTGACATCCTTTTCTGTATCACTTCTTCAACTACATTGGTGAGATTTCTCTGATACTAATAGCTCTGGGAATTCCTTGGACTATTTTCTGATTCCCTTCCTCATCTAGGAAAGTGAATGTTTTGTTACGACAGTCCAGGATGGCATGGTGTTGGTCCAACTAGTCCATCCCAATTAAACAGTCATAAGAGCCTAAAGCAAGAATTTTCAATTCAGCCTTCGTGCTCAATCCATTCATGTCCACAGGAGAGGACTTAACCAACTCAGTGAATTTCCTGTTGGTTCATGTAGCCAACTTCACTAACCAAGACTTTTCATTTTTTCTTCTCTATAAATGAAAATTTTCCACCATCCTAGGATCTATATAACTATGGCTAGCCCCTGAATCAATTAAAATAGTAAATGGACGGTTGTTAATCATACCATCCACTTCAATCAGGTGCGACTAAAATTCAACTTGATTGTTGTCTAGGGCTGCATAGATCCTTGGCATTCTATTATCCATGTCCTCCACTGTTTCAACTTGCTGAACATTGTGGAAAAATCTCACTTTATCATTTCTATGGGGACAATCTCTATACCTATAGTTTCCTTTACAACCCCAGCACTCCATAGATGTCCGTCTTGGCACTTTTATGCCCATTTCAACCTTTCTAGACTCTCTAAAATATGGTTTTCCCTGCGGATTGTTTTTGAAAAAGGATGACTTAGTACCTTTCTGCCTCTGCTATTTCTTGAACTTCTTCTTGTCTTCCCAAGCCTTCTCGAAGGTAGGATTTTCTTTCTCTTTTTTATATAAGAACTTCTCCCTCCTTATCATTTCCTCCATAGTCTTGGGGTCATCATATTGGATCTTTTCACTAATGGAAGGTGGCAATCCACTTAGATACCTTTGAATCTCCATAGTCTCATCTTTGATGAACAAAACATACTTCAACAATTCTAGAAACCTTTGTTCATACTCATCAATGGTCATGTTGTCTAGCTTGAGTTGAAATAAATATTTCATCTTTCTATCATAATATCTCTTAGTCAAATACTTCTTCTTGAAATACCTCTTGAATTATTTCCAGGTGATATCTTTCTCTCTAATGTGTTGTACCTGCACAAGTTGATCCCACCACATGGATGCCTTTCCATTTAGTTGATACATCACAATTCTTCCTTCTGCATGAGAGGAATAATTTTGCAATTGGAAATATTTCCTCATGCCAAGCAACCATGTTTCGACATATTCCTCCTTCTTATGCTCTCCATCAAATGTAGGAGGCTTAATCTTATTCATCTCTCCCTTCAATTCATCCACTCCAGATCTCCTTCACTTTTTGGTAGGAGATGGGCTTGAACTACTATGTGCCCTTCTCTTGGAGTGACTTTGGGAGTGATGATGGTGCCTACTAGCACTCCTTGATCTTCTTCTCCCCTCAGAAGTTCAGTGACTACCTATTCTCCTTGAGTCACTCTCCTTATCCAACTTATTTTCTATTCTCTCCAAACTCTTTAACAACTTTACGTTGAATTCACCTTGTTTTTCCTGAACTTTTCTAATCTTTCTACTATATTCTCGATGAGTTTGGGCATCTTTCTGCAATTTTTCAATGATCTTCCTCAGATTTCCTTCCTTATCTATCTCTTTTTCGTGCCCATTGGAGTTCGATCCTTCAAATCCCAAGTGGACGTCCATTCCTTCTCTTTCATTTTCTAAACTGGAAACATTATGTGTCTCTTCCATTTCTTTGCACTCAGTGGTAGTTCTAATTAGTTCTGGCACTCGTCACACTTCTGCAATCACAATGTGCAGAAAACCAGAATTTGTCAGGCTATCTCTCCTTAACAAATTCCACACATTCAAAACCAATCCGATTTAAGAAAATGTTTCAATTTCACAAATTTTCTGAGATCTGTTCAGCTCTATAGCTTTCGAGTAATATCCCCATTTTTTCTTAGTCCCCAACCCATGCGATCACGGGCCATGGCCAAACGCTAAACTACTAGGTGCTACTCAGGCTTTCACCTTTGGATATTTTGAAGCACACAAAACTATCTCTCGGAGTTTTGATTATCGAACTCATGAAGTCGAGTAGATCAACGGTCCACATTTACCCATCATCCAATGGCTGAAATCCACTATGGTATTTCCATCTTCGAAGTTTTGGGACTTCAGGACTTCAGACCTCGGGACTTCTGGACTTTGGACCTCAGGATTTCCCACCCTTGCTTCTCCCTAATCTTCTGACATCTAAAATTCCGATCTACTTTACCCTTCAGGCCCACATAGTACAAATTTCACCAAGTAAGGTAGTGGAACGTGGTATATCTAGGAAGGTCCACATCACCTTCGATGATGTCATTGAGTCCCACCCTATTCACTTTTCGTTTCAAAGTTTCGAGCATCGAGAATTCGTGCATCCACACATCTCGTTTCTCTCGATTGCCAAAATTCCAAAAATACGATCTACCTTCTGCTTGATCCAACGGTCAATTTTTCATCCTCTGATCTACCATATAGATCTTTCTTGGGTTTTCATAGTTTTGGGTATCAGGAGTTCATGCATCAACACACCTTATTTCTCCCGATAGTCGAATCCTCGAAAGGTTTCCAGGATAACTCTCCTACACCTTCTCCATATCTGATGGTTGTGAGGGTTCTCCTTTCCTCCCGAACAGATCCTACAGCTCCAACACTTTTGGTGTTGATCTCTCTCTCCCCCTATGGCCATATACCACACCAGCTGCAGGTTTTATAATACCGCTACACCTCCTGAGCTTTGTAACACAACCAAGTGACTCCTTGGCACTCCGAAACATTCTAAGGTCCAAACATTGGTTCTTCCAAACACAATTTCCACCTGAACCCTCGGGTCTAATGACCACTTATCCGATCCATTCAGGATCAGTGTTGAGACCTTGGCTCAAAACTCAAATTTTTTCTACTTTGACAACAATTCTTTCCGAAGCTCTTGCTTCAACTTCCACTCACATGGACCATCCAGGCACAGTGTTGTAACCATTGTTGTGATACCAGATTGTAACATCCCCGGCCATCAACCCACTTGTCGGGCAACACTACTATGCAGAACATTCTCATACTCATATATAAAACATGCATATTAAACTTAATTTACAGTTTTAACTAAACAACTCAGAGTAAGCACATGATGACTGCTAATGCACATCATCAAGGACATTAACAATAATTCATATGCACAATAGAATACATGATAACGTATAACCATCACAGGCATGCAAAACATAATATTAAGCACAAACTGATACTTATCTTTGAAACTAGATGTAATCCACCAACTGTGTGCAGACCTTCCATGAACCTTCGATCCTTAGACTATGCTTCTCATCTCTCTCAGCAGGAGGTCACCCCCGATCTAGGACTAAGCTCCACCAGATAGGGAATCCTAGGCTAGGCAAGGTCAATGGGAAGACACCCAGTTACAGAGGAAGGATTTTCTCCCAGGATCCACTTATGCCCACTGCTCACAGACTCTCATTCCCCACATACCTATCCCACCCCAGGAGTATACACCTTCACTGTCACCAAGACAGTCCTTCAGCTACTAGCCTCCCTTTCTTTGGGCTTCAACAACAAACTAGACCAGAAGTCTCAAAGTTCTGTTGCATCTATAGGACCCCTTCCAGGAATGCTCAATTCCTTAGCATACTCTCTCACCTGGAGAGAGTCTCTCATAGGTTTTGTGACCTGTTCTTTTCAACCACAACCACCTCCCTCACCTAGAGAGAGTGTTACACACAGGTCAGACAACCTATTTCCTTCAACTCGGGTTCCAACATAGTCAGGAAACTACGAGTCTCAACACAAACATACACTGGCCAGCAAGCCACATGCAGTCCAACAATGCGCAACCACAACAGTCCACAGGAAACACAGACACAGGATTTCCCAAAATGGTGGTAGAGATATGCTACAGCATAAAAAGGATCAACAATTATGGGACATTTAGTTTCCCAACCAAAAATACAAGACAAACTCCTGTCTCAGGTTTCGGGGATGCGTGAGGTGTACAAATATCCCATGTAGAGACTTAACAGTTCAGATAAGTATTTCCCAGAACAAACACTAAAACAGAGTTCAATCCTAGACACCCATGAGTTCATATGGAGGATAGACAATGGAAGGTCCCCCCCAACATGGCTCACTTCTTTGGTTTTAATTGTATGTGCCTAGGTCGACACCTATATCCCTGGGCTACATGCTCCCCATTTTTCACACGTTTTCCCTTCCAGGAACTTAGGGTAAAACATAAACATCTACACAACTTTGGAATGATATTTAATTATTATTCCCAAGGACTTAAGCTCTTAAGCTTAGCCCTTCTCCTAACCTTTCAGCCCCCTCTCCCTTACCCAGACTTTGTGGAAGCTTAGTCCCCCATCACTCATTCATCGTTGTCAGTCCACATGCATAGGTGTTTTTATATTAATAATGTACATCATTACATGTACAAAAATCAAGCTCTCTGGCCTAATAACACATAATCCCACTAGATTATATAAACTTGGCTCACCATCCTATAAAACATAATTACAATTAATAATTAAATTGGGGCACGTCCTTGGGGTATTACATAAATTTTGACCGAGTGGCATCTAATATATCATAATCACCCAGGGATTGCACTTGACCTGGGCCAGACCAACCCTTAACATGGTTGGATTATCTTGGGTATCTCCTCCCGACTACCATGATTTTCGAACCTTGATCTCCTTACAAAATGAAACAATTGAAATGCAATCACACTAGCGATATTTGATGAGAACCAAAAAAAAAAAAAACAATCTCTTGGAATTATGATATTTTTAAATGGATTTTACAAGTATCCTACAAAAAACAAATGGACTAGTTCTTGTTGGAAAGAGCTATGAGTTCTAGTCTCTAAGGATGAAAACCTTCCTACAAGTCCAAGATTTTTGGGAACCAATGGAGAATGGATTATTAGATCCTGATCAAACCATTATGTATGCCATGACTAATTCCCAAATAAATAAACATGAAAAATAGAGGGAAAAGGAGAACAAGGCCAAGTATTGGATCCAGGTTTCAGTGAATGAATTGATCTTTCCAAAGATAATATGAGCATATAATGCAAAGAAAACCTAGGATATCCTGGAGTTACCATACTAGGGTAATGGAAAAGTGAATACCAAGAAGATTCAAACTCTAAGGAGATAGTTTGAAACCTCCAAGTTGAAATAGGAAGAGAACATTGACCAGTTCATGACCAGAGTGATGGGAGTTTTGAGTCAACTCAAGATTTCAGGAGATAAGATTGAAGATCAGATTTTTTTTTTTTTAATTTCTCCAAATCTTTCCTATGAATTTTGAAATGGTTGTAATTTCCATAGAAGAATCAAAAGACCTATACAAGTAACAGTTGAATAACTTATGGGTTCTCTTTTGTCCCATGAATCAAAGATAAACATGAAACATGAATCCTTAGAACATGCCTTCAACACTCAATAATTCATTAGTAAAGGAATACACAGAGGAAACAAAGGAATAGGTCAAATTGGAAGAGGTAATCATAAAGAATAAGAAGAAACAACAACACCAGAACAATAAGGACAATCAAATTAGGCTAAATGCTCTCATTATCATAGGGGGATAAGTATAAAATGGAGAGAAAAATCCAAAGTCCAATGTTACTACTATACAAAGTATGGTCATTATTAGTACCGAGAGCTAAATTGCAAAAGAGCGATGTATAAAAGAGTTTGTTTATGCAGCACAACCTAGTTTTCCTATTGCATTATATGCTGAATTAAAATGGTCCTGGGTCTGTGATTGATATTGGGAAAGTGATTGTTTGGAAAAAATAAATCCTAGGGTTCTTTTGGGAAAAAATATAATTTTTTTTCCTTTATGGCTCTTGGGCCTATTCATAATGTCACTATTTTAATTGGAAAAATTATTGAGCCCGCGGGCCAAATTATCCCATCAAGAATCAACGGTCTAAATCCACAATCCATCACCTGCCATCAACTCAACACATGGGTTAGAAACACACAACACAAGTCAGAGCCTAGCTCCCAAGCACCAAGCCGCATGGAGGAAGAACCTACAGAGAGCCTTTCTTTGCACTACCTGTCAATAACACACATGAAATGTGATGCATATAAACATCAAATGGATATTGTCCCTTAACAAATGTGGGATATATTATGCACATTGTCGGATATCAAGTAGCAATTTAGTTAACAAGTGTTGAACACCATGAGGAGGAGAGCCAAGCCACCTACCACATCATGCACAAGCACAAGTTATAAAGAGGAATCTCTTGATTTTTGAGATTGATTCTATTATTCAAGAGTTAAGCTCGAAGATATAGGCTTCCCATTTACATTTTGATCTGATACATACATTAAACATTTTTCTTTGATTAAATGCATTCAATACCAACAAACCTTAGCTGATTCTAAGTGTCAAACGATGAAATCTAAATCATTGAAAACGTTTATACCTTGTGCCAAGGTGGATTGATCACTCTATACTCATTTGATATAATAAGGTTTTTAGATTGTTGAACTTAGGTGAATATTGTAAAAGAAGTCTCAGAGAATGTGAAATCAAGGTGAATATGTTGTACATCCTTTGAAATTTTCCCTGGAAGGACCTATACAATGGAACATCCAGAAAGTTATCGCTATCAAGAAATGTTATATGTTCAAAGTGTAAGGGGGAAGTCTCTAAATATGGTGCTTCTAGTCAATGTGTGGGATACCAAGGTTTAGGTATGAAGGTCTCTATCAAACAACTAGGCCCGGGGATGATACAACAAATGCAACATGACCAGAGGATAGTGTTTCAGGGTGAATTCGATGAGGCACCAGAATCTATAACCGGTGACAATTTTTTTCATAATTCAATTGAAAGAGCACTCTAAGTTCAAACGAAAGGGTGACAATCTCTATGTTGATCACACACTCAATTTGATAGAGGCTCTATGTGGATTCCAATTTCTCCTAACTCACCTTGATGGCAGGAAATTGTTGATTAAGTCTGGCCTAGGGGAGATAATCAAACCTAGACAATACAAAGACATATATGATGAAGGTATGCCTCAATATCAAACTCCTTTCATGAACGGTCTTATATACATTCATTTCAGTATTAAGTGTCCAGAGTCTAGAGCACTCTTCCCAAAATAGTGCAAGTCATTAGAGTCTATCCTGCTTCCATGTCTAGTTGGTTATATGATAGACATGGATGATGGAGGATGCTCAATACAACATTGTCACTTTAAAGTAGATCAATGCTCTAGTATGGAAAATTTAATTCCAAATTCTTCATTCCATACAAAGTATATCATTTGATGATTACAAGTGGTATTTAAAGATTAAAACACAACTATCAAATCAGCTCCAGATTTAGAGGAGGTGAAGTAACACATGAACATTTCGTCATAATTATTATTAAATACATGGCAGCTGGTGCAATGGAAATTGCTCACAATTCTAGGGAGCCAAAGATAGATATTATTTTGAATATAAAGATAGAACACCCGAGAGTAGGAATGTTGGCACAAATATAGGAAACATGACACCTAGCAACTGGAAAAATCTTTCAATAGATTGAATATAAGAATAAAGCATAATTGGTAGTTCAAATTTATCTAAGATAGGTGGTAGAGAATATCCAAAAATTTGGAATCAACATTCAAAAATAAGCCCGATGAAGATGGCTTGAAAATCTATAGGGAAGCATTCGAGCTTTCATAGTTCATGGGATTGGTCAACAGGATATCGAGATATACATTTTTATTATCTAAATCCAATGTATCAAGCATCTTATAGAAGGAATGTAAAGGTGGTGAAGCACCTGGCAATAAAGGATCATCAGTCGACTAAAATTCATATTTTGTGGGTAGGGCAGTCGATACCAGTTGTTCCAAACTTTTTGCAACCAATCTCTAATTAGAGATATTAGATCCAAATTGTTAGACTTGTTTTGAGGATTGTATTTCTATAAATTTATTGAGGAATCATGTAATAGGAGGGGTTCATTTTCTGAAAGACACGAGAGGGGTTTTATCTAAGACCTGAGAGAAGTTCAGGAGGCAAATTTCTGTGGATACATGAATGTAAGACTGAAGGCATGTGTTTTTTCTGAATCATCTCTACCATTTAGGATCTATGAGAGTTATTTTATCAGTATGTTTATACCTTTTCTTTCTTCTTACTTGAATAAAATGCATTTTTTTAAGAATCAAAGCCTATCATTGATTAATAGATCTATGAGAAACCAAGACTCTATTGTAGCTTGCTTATTTATCATTGTATTATTCAAGCATCCTGATTATTTCATTTGACAGAAAGGATCTTTTGTTTGATGAACTTTCTTATTTATGTTTTCTTCCTCATTCTTCTATTTACACAACTTTTGTCTGATAAGAAGCATGAGTGCCTTCATTATTTAGGTTGTTTTGACTCCATTCCCAATGAAATCATCTTGTAGACAATTTGTTTCCTTATTCTCTCTTGTTATTTTGGTTAATCCACCTGCATATAAACAAAATTATACACCCATGTGAAAATGTTTCTAGGCTCACCTCATTTGCAGTCTAAGGGTGACTTCAAGAGCTAACATTTTTGGCACCATTGTCGAGGATGAAGTAATGAAGACATATTCCCTGGGAAGAATGAGAATGATCAGATCCACTTCTTGATGGTGAACAAGAAGAGGGCACACAATTGACTGCAGATTTTTCACCATGATGACTCCACTGTTTAATGATTCATAAATGACTTCACTAGGGAAGATCCAGAATGGCATCAAATGATCGAATGAAATCCATTCTAGCTGTGAGGTTTTCTCCTTTGAAGTTTATTGATATTACCAGTTTTCCTAATGTTGTTCCTACTATGGATATTTGGGGAGACTTCCTTCCACATTCCAAATAAAGCAAGGAATATAATCCTTCAAATCACCTCCTCAGGTTTCATGAATACATATATCAGCTAGATCTTCATCACGAGGATGTTTGTATGAATATGTTTATGTATTCATTGGAAGGCAATGCATGACAGTGGTATTGGTCCTTACCTTTGTCGAGCATATCTTCATTGAGGGAATTCCATGCAGTATTTATCAAGAATTGTAAAAGGTATTATTCTATTGACACATTTCTTGAAGAATGTTGTGAAAGGTCTAAAAATGATAGTCAATAAACAGTGGAGTGCTCCTCGTATGATGAACTTTATGAAGATATTGTTGAAAGATAAATTGAGAAAGCTTTTATACTTGAAGAAAATATTTCAATTTTTTTTGTTCAAGAGAATTTTGAAATGTGTGATAGTCTTGTGCAAAATGAATTTGATCATGAAGTGATAGGAGATATTTTTCAAAATCAAGAGGTTGTTTGTTATTCTTTGCAAGACTCAAAGGATTTTGGCTCACCTATTTTTGATGAGTATTTAAATGAATAAGAGCAGTTACCTATGTCAAATTTTATTGATTTGATTAGAATCCAACTTGTATATGAAAATTATGCATCAGTAGTTGAGGAAGGTAGTGATGGAGACCTGAAGGAGTTTTATTAACAATTTACTAAGCATGTTCCTTCAGTAGCAGTAGCAGATTCATTTTTGGAATTCAACAAGCCAATATCTGATATTATTGGTTCACCATCTTCATAAGATATTAAGCAGGTTGGGATTGGCATTATTGAAGACTTCAGTTCAATGTCTCATGAACAAAAAACTGGTATTATTGATAGAGAAGATATCAAACAAGAATTGAGTAATATTGAAATCAACCTGCATCCATGTTTATATTTGCAGATAGCTGAAAGTGGCAACTATCATGAGGAAGAGGATATGTAGAGACCTTTTGATCTTCGGCTAAAACATTAGGAAAGGTATTTTTGTGTATTTTTCATGATCCTTTTGTTGATTATATGTAGTTTTGAGCACTTCAAATGACAAATTATTCTTATTCAACGAGGGTTGGCTTTGCTACCCTTTAAAATTTCACTTTGATATGATATGGGCCTCTTTATTTGTCAGAATCAGATAAAGAGTTTCACCAGTTAGTAAAAAACTTGTATGGCTTCATTGGAAGCATGCCTTTACTTGATTTCATAGTAGTACAGTTTGTTAGAAGTATAATAGGTGGAATAAGCTCAAGTTTTGATGATATAGATTGTTAGTTTTCATCTTGTATCAGTTTGCAGTAATAAGACTCCACTACCCCATAGATTAGGCACAACACAAGATGGTGGATGTTTGTAGAGAAGAAAGTATCCAATGTCGAGAAGATTGGTTTGTAGTTGTATGATGAAGGTTTAAGGTACATCAATGAGGAAGGGAAAATGGTCTGTATGTTCTTGGCATCTCGCTGGGAGTATTCCATCCCCAGAAGGAGCCAATGTTAGTACCGAGAGCTAAATTGCAAAGGAGCGATGTATAAAAGAAGTTGTTTATGCAACACAACATAATTTTCCTATAGTGTTATATCCTAAATTAAAATGGTCTTGGGTCTATTATTGATATTGGGCAAGTGAGTTTTTTGAAAAAAGAATTCCTAAGGTTATTTTGGGAAAACATATAATTTTTTTCCCTTTTAGGAAATTCTAGCTCTCGGACCTATTCACAATGTCACTATTTTAATTGGCAAAGTTATTGAGCCTATAGGATCACACATTGATGGTATAAATCCACAATCCAAGACCTGTCATCAAATCAAAACATGGGTTAGAAACACACAACAAAATTTAGAGATGTAACACCCCAGGTTTTGAACCCCCAGTTTAAATAATATATTGTTACAATGTTGAAAGGCCAGGGTGCCCAAACAATTATTAAAATACCGGTGTGCCCAAGACATGTAATGTTTTTATCATTATTGATAATAAATACATGGTTAGTTTCTAGATGGACACGGACTAGAGTTATAGGGGGCTATGATTCTACAAGAGAGGGGGATTGAGGGGCTAAGTGTTTATTCCTATGTTAATTATCCTTTTTGTCTAAGGGATGGGATTGATTACATGATCTTCTTGGGGAAGGCCAGGAGTTTCTTGATTCCCCACGAAGTTACTTAAACCTGCCTCTGATCTGATGGGGGGGTTCGAATGATGGCTTGTTCGCTGATTTTCCTGTACGTTCATTTCCCTCACACACTTTCATGCACCCACTTACCCATTCATTGATCCATCTTCATCCGTGTATTGGATTGGGAAAGGGAATCAAACTAATGAATATTATCCAAATGATAGTTAGTTGTAGTGGTTGTTGGTGTGATCCAGCCGTGATTTGAGGCCTACATGTTTGAGATGCGTTGGCCTGTGTCCAACATTTCTCACAGCTGCGAGTCCTGAGAGTTCCGACATTGAGATTTTGGACTAGTTGCACTGGAGCCCGAATAAGGAGAAGGACTACCTAAGGGACTGCATGGTAGAGAAGGGTGGAGGTACGTTCTCTCGGGTGGTGCAAGTTGGGTAGAAGAGAGATGAGTACTTGGATTGCTGTGAGATCTGAGAAGCTTGTGAGAGCTTGGGTGCTAACTAGATTGGGAAGCCAAGTAACACTTTGGAACCATCCTTGTGGATTCATAGCCCTGGCTCAGGGGTGACACTACTGTTGAGATTTGGAACAATAATGTCTACGGTTGGGTGGAATGTCCTTGGTCTACAGCTAATTGGTGTCATCTTTCATAAATATAAGTTCTCTCTATTATGGTATCATTTGCATGTATTTGAATGTTTTTTCGTTGTATACTTAATTATCGTTTAATTGAATCTTTAGACTATGCATGCTTGTTGACTACTGTTGTGCATGTCGTTAAAGTCTTTCCTTTTATGCATCCTTAAATTTTAAAAAGGTATAGGTAAGAGAAAGAAGTCCAAGGGAGGGCTTGAAGGTAGCATACCCCAACTTGTGGGTGGCTGGGTATGTTACATATTGGTATCAGATATTCTGGTTGAAACACTGGGCTGATATGGGCCGGATCTGTTGGTCAGAGTCTCAATGGTTACAGATCGAACCCTGACCATGGAGTTGAAAATATGAGTAGGAATGGCATTGTAGAATCTACGTAGGAGTTGGAACGTCATAGATCCTTTGTAAGAATTCAAAGGATCGTGACCGTCTCCGTTCGAATTTGGGAGTGATTTCCACTGTAGGATCAGGAGAGATTTGGTATCATTGGATCGAAGGACAGGTGAATAGGGGTCGTTTGATGTAAAGGAATAAAGGGTTAAGGTCACAACCATCGGATCCCATGGGAGAGAGCGATCAACAGACAAGAGGCATTGTGAGGAACCAAGTTGCATGGGAGATAATTTCCCAAGGTGACCCACAATCCAAACCATGGTTTTATGAAGGGGTTATGTGTCATCATCAGGAGAATTGTAAGGCGAAAAGTGGGTTACTCCAAACCATCGATGCGTGCCCCCACAAATTGAAAGGCATGCAGTGATGTGACATGTTACTACTCAAGCGATGAACCTCCGAAGACAAGCAGTAGTTGGGGACCATCGATATGTAGAAGGACACACGTCAACCGATCATGTGATTTGAGTGAAAGAACTCTAAGAAAAAGAGAGCAAGGAGAAGTTGAGAGTTGAGATTTCTGGACCTTGGAGATCCAAAGTGAATTGCAGCCGTTCGGTCTAGGAAGACACGCGACATAAATCCATGCACTTCAGGTAAAATCGAAGGTTGAGAGTTGAGTTCTCTGAAGTATAAAGACCTGAAGAAATTGTAGTTGTCGATCCATGGGAAACACGTGTCAGTATATCGTGAGTTTCAGACAAAAAAAATTCAGAAAAAAGTTGAAGTTTGAGTTTTCCTAAACCTGAAGACCCAAAAGGATCTCATCCATTGATCTCCCGAGAGTCATGTTTCACTAGATCCGGGGATTCAGATAAAAGCCAGTGGGGCCAGATAATTTTTGAAGTTTGATATTTCCAACGTTCGAAGACCCGAAGTAAGCTTCAACCATCATATTAAGGAGGACACATGGTGCAGATCTATGGACTCTGGGTGAAGACCCGAAGTGAATCTTAGTCATCTAATCTAGGAGGAGACATAGTGATAGATTGGCCAGTTCAGGAATGTGGAGTACGAGATAATTTTAAGTGTGCTAGTGTGGAAACTCTTGAAGTCCTGAAGCCCAAAGAGCTGAAGTGGTGGGGAAAAATGACATCACCTAGAAGGTGATGTGGACCTTGGAATTTTCGAAGTGAATTGGCTTGTTAATGTCATTGGGGATGACATGAACACATGGGATATGTGCCATGTGTCATAATGTTTTGAGAAAGCGGATGATTTAAAATTCATTTAGAACATGACACGTGTCACCTGCCTGATTGGACCACATGTCCACTTCCAGTATTTCACCACCTGGTGATAGATCGTATAGTTCAAAGACTTGGAAATCCAATGGGGAAGGATGTGATAGGATGCATTGGGTCAAAAAATCCCTAAGGCCTGAAGTCTAGAGTACATATCGACCGTTGATTCCAGAAGACACATGTCGAAGGATCATCGACTTCGGGTAATATCACTCTGGGGGAACATGCATGAGAAAAGTTTGAAAGTTCTAAAGCCTGAAGAGACAAAGTGATTCATCATCATTGATCTATGGGAGGACACCCATCGACATATCATGAACTCTAGGTAAAAGGGTTCTGGGAGGAGGCAAGCGAGGAAATTTGAGACTCCTGGAGCGTGGAGTCCTGAAGTGGAACTTGATCATTGATCATGAAAGAGGACGAGGACCGTTGATCTAGTCCTGGCCGAAATTTCCGAAGCTCTAGACAAACACTTTTTCAGCTAAGTGCAAGTTCATGGCCATGGTCATATGCATATTGAGATCTGAGGGAAGGAGGGTTAAGAACCGAATTGGTTGTCTTCGAGACAGAAAATTGATAAGGAAGGATTTAGCCTCAATTTCTAGTCATGGTCACCTGGGAAGGTGGTTTGAAGGAAGCACTTGCACAGGATGAAATTATGTGTTAGCCAAGGATAACAGGACACTGTTATTTTTGGAGAATGGGATATGATCTCCATGAACAAAAAAAAAAAAAAGAGACCTGTAGCACGGTTTGGCAATTTGTTTATCATATGTGTAATTCTAACAAAATGGTCGCTTGCACATTTTGTAGAATTAAGGGGCTTTAGCACATCAGCTTAGGATGCATATTAAGGAAATGGAAGAAGGTGAGGGAGCCTCCGGTCATGATAAGGAGGCTGAAGGCCAAAATACTAGAGTTGGTAATGTAGAGACAGAGTCCAATGGATGCAAGGGAAAAGGAGAACATGAAATGTTAATAGACATGGTAAGAATACTAAACATGGAAGTGCAGAGCTACAAAGAAGACAACAAGATATTGAGGAGAGAGAAAATCTATATAAATGCTTGAGTGTTGTAGAGATTAAATCAGTTGCAGAGGCAAATGAAGAAGGGATCAAACTCAAGACAAGAGGAATAATGCAGGTGCCATGAAAGAAGGGATGATCATGGAAGAGATGGTTATTCTAGAAGTGCTAGTAGATCTCATGGACACCACTCATCTCCTTACTTAGAAAGAAAGTTTAATGCATTGGATGATCCTGTAAGAAGTCCATAGGTGTCTTATGTTAGACACCAGATAAGCAAACAAGAGGTAGATAGTTTGCAAGGAGTCCTGAGGAAGCTCAAGCCACCTTCATTTGAGGGTGAAAGAGAAATGGAAGATGATTTCAAAGCATGGTTTCTTGGTATCAAGAGATATTTTTAGTTGCATAACTATTCATCAAATATGAAATCCAGGATTGCCACCTACCATTTACATGGGAAAGTTGCAATGTGGTGGGGCTAACTGAAGCAAGTGGAGCACATTAATGAGAGTAGGATCACTTGGACGTAGTTCAAGAAGTACTTCCAAAAGGATTACCTCTCAGAGAATTTCTATTACAAGAAAATGAAGGATTTCTTTGAACTCAGTTTGAGAAGCATCACTATGGAAGAATACGTGAAGAAGTTCTTAGGATTGTTAAAATATGTCAGATTCATTGGTGATGAGAAAGTGAAAATACATAGATTTCTATGTGGACTTCCAACCTTTTATAAGGGAAAGATCAAGTATGATGAACCAAATACCTTGACTAAGGCCATCTGGAAGGATAAATACTTGTATGAGCAAGGCCAGGGAAGAGAATCCCTACAAAAATCTTGGAAGGACAAGAAAAATACAAAGTTTGATCAGAGGAGGAAAGAATTCAAACCTTCCTTCAATAGGAATGAGCCTAATATAAATCATCAATATCAGTATGCTAAGGGAGATTTCAAGAAGGAAGATTCCTTGGGAAGAGGGGAAAGACCACCAATCCAATGTTGGGGATGCAAGGAAGATCACCTATACAAGGATTTCCCACACAGAAAGGATAGAGTGAAGACTATGCACAACATCCAAGAGGCTACAATAGTCGAAGATACGAAAAGAATCTATGCATATTTAAATGATTGAAAAGAAGAGTACGAGTCCAATATGATCGAGGTGGAAGGTAAGATCATAAATCAACCTGTTTCTATTTTGATTTATTCAGGAGAAATTCATTTCTACATTGATCCTAAGATAGTGGATAGATTACATTTGGAGAAAAGTAAACTTGGAAAACAAGTTTGGTTCAGTTAGTCAGTGGAACCAAAAGAAGAATCCATGATATGTTCAGAAGTTGTTCCATAATTCTTAATGGCGTGAATACTAGTATTGATATAAATATCATACCATTGGGGTCTTATGATATTATGGTTGGAATGAATTGATTTGATGAGCATCATGCTATCCTATATTTTTATAAAAAATCATTTGCATGTCTTGATGGAAATGGAAAATGAAGCATTGTGAAAGGAGTCCCAAGACCCATCTCTATAAGGGATATTTCAGCCTTACAACTGAAAACATGTTTTAGGAAAGGATGTCAATTGTATGCAGATCATGTGGAAGAGTCAGAGAATCCAAAGGGGCCAAGACATGAATATTTATTGGTACTACAGGAATTTGAAGATGTATTCCAAGAAATACCAAGATTGCCACTAAGAAAGGAGATATATTTCTCAATTTATTTAGTTCCAGGAGCTGCCTCATTGTCAAAAACACCTTACAGAATGAGCACACTAGAGTTAAAAGAATTACAAATGTGGTTGGAGGAATTGTTGAAGAAAGGGTATATACGTCCAAGTGTTTCACCTTGGGGAGCACCAATAATTTTTGTCAAAAAGAAGGATGGAACCTTGAGGCTATGTATTGACTTTTGACAACTGAACAAGTACACTATAAAGAGAAAGTATCCTCTACCCTGAATTGATGACCTGTTTGATTAGCTAAGAGGAGAAAATATATTTTCAAAAATTGATCTGAGGGTGGGATACCATCAGGTAAGAATCAACGAATAAGAAATTCATAAGACAACCTTTAGGGCCAAGTATGGGCATTATGAAATTGTAGTGGTGCCATTTGGATTGACTAATGCACCAACTATCTTCATGTGCTTAATGAACGACATATTCATAATTTTTTTGGATAAGTTTGTCATAGTATTCCTGGATGACATAATTATCTATTCTAAGTCTGAAGAGGAGCATGAACATCACTTAAGACGGGTATTGCAAGTACTGAGAGAACATCAGTTGTATGCCAAGTTGAGTAAGTGTTCTTTCTATCAAAAGTAGATCCATTACTTGGGACACATTATTTCAGAGTAGGGCATAGCAGTAGATCCAGAGAAGATCGAAGCCATTAGAGGATGGCCAACACCCAAAAAAGTGTCAGACGTCATATATTTTATGGGATTAGCTCAATACTATGAAAGGTTCATAGTAGGGTTCTCCAATATTTCTCATCCCATCACTTCTTTGCAAAAGAAGGGAACTAAATTTGATTGGACACTCAAGTGTGAAAATAATTTTAATCTGTTGAAAGAATCACTTACTAGTGCACCTGTGTTAAATATTGTTGACCCAAATGAATGTTTTGTGGTATGTACAGGCGCATGTAAGCAAGGACTTGGGGGAGTCCTCACACAAAATGGGCATATCATTGGATATGAGTCCAGAAATATTAAGGAACATGAGAGGAACTATGCCACGCATGAATTGGAACTTGCTGCCATTGTTCACACCTTGAGGATGTGGAGGCATTATCTCATGGGGGAGAAATTTGAATTAAGAACAGACCACATTGGCCTAAAGTATCTTTTTGAACAACCGACCTTGAATGCCAGGAAAACAAGATGGCTAGAATTTTTAAGTGAATATGACTTCGATATCAAGCATATTGTTGCACCTCTTTCATCACCTTAGTGAGAAAAATAGAGGTGCTTGCAAGCTCAGTTGGGTCTGCTGAGCAGGATAGCTGCAAGGAAAAGAGTTAGGGAAAGAAAATAAAAGACTACAATTAAGAATTAAACTAAGAAATGCAATAACAACTAAATTCATGAGCATAGGGACATAGAAACAAAAAGAACCATAAGACCCATGTCACCAATGTTGAGGCTGATCTATTAGTGAAAAAAAAGCACCAAGAAGAAAGGGGACTATGAGTCCCTTCTTCCTCCAAGGGAGGGCTCTTGGACCCCCACTAGCTGACTCTTCTTACAACAAAGAAAAAATGGAAAATGATGATGAAAGAACTCTTTACAAATCCACTCAATGGGTGAGATGGATTGTCCAATGCAATGGTGGCAATATGCTCTTGATAAGGATGGAGTCTTCAAGAGAATAGAGGTAGCATAAAATTACTTTGAATTCCTTGAAAAAATGAGGTGCATCCATGGCTTTTTATAGCATTGCTTTGGTTTATTGTTTAACTCCTTTGTAGTGTGAAAAGAGGCCATTTAGGGCATTCCTAGGTCTTTAACCAACCCACCAGTCGGATCCAGTCCACATTTGAGGGTCAAATCGGCTTGGGAGCTGAACCATAAGTGGGTGGGAGATCGACCACTCTCATATATGTGTCGTTTAGCAGGTGCATGAATTTTTGCGATAAAAGTCGCGCATCGTGCACCAGTGCGCAATTTTGGCGTTCCTGTTTCACGCATGCGCGCGCGCCCAATGTCTGCATAGCACTCTTCAATTTTTCACTACTTTGTATAGTTTTTTGACCTTTTTTGAATGTTGTGGTATTAATTCAGGTCCATGGATGAATTCATCACTACTTGACGATGTTGAGTTCTTGTGATCGTGTGTGGACGAAATTTCAGTGATAACAGATGCCCCCTGATGGATGAGGTTAGGAGCATACGTATAGCCGAAATTCATCAATGTTTCTTCTACTGAGAATGTTGTTGTAAGAGAGAGAAATAGTGGGATCGTCTAGAGCGATCCGTTGGAGGGAAAAAGGAACCGGTAGGACCCGACCTTCCATGAGGTGTGTAAAATAGAAAGTTGTATACAAATGAGGTGGGCATGCCCCATGCTCATGTTATGTAACTTCGAAAAAATATGACTGAAGTGTTGGTGTAGACAACTACAGCGCCCTCGGGGGCGGTCGTGATAAAGGCAGAAGACAATTCTACAAATGAATATGCTCTGAATAGTAGGCAGTGATCGCGGTAATAAGTAGCAGCGATTATGTGGTTATTGATAGCCCTGTCAAGTTTAGATGTCTTCGGCAAATAAAAGAACTAACTACAATAGTCACAAAGTAAGACCCACCATAACATGACAAAGTGTTGGTGTCGAATGTTATGGGGGTCAACGACAGCAGGGAGCAATGATGTTTCACCCTGTGCCATCTGAGATCTCTCATTGAGTGGATAATGAGAATCAAGATACTGTCGCCCTTCTGGAAACTGTGTTGATGTCGACAAAAAGGGGGATGAGACTCCCAGAAGAAAATGGCTTTGTGAAATCTACTAGGTGAGGTGAGGAAGTGGAGGAGGTACATGGACGAATTCAAGATGTGGGAAGACTCAAGACTGCCCTTGGTTGGAGTATGTGTGAGATAAAAAGTGGCCGCACCCGTTCAACGAGGTCGAGTGTCAAGGGGATGACAAGATCGGGGATAAGTTGTGCCAGAGGCGGGACAAGGTGAAAAAATTTAGAGGGAAGAGGTAAGTGACCTATGGGGTACTCTGAAGATATGGATGATGCCGATAAGGGAGGATGATAAGTAGTGCTCCAACCAAGGGTGACATGGGTTGCGGCTGGCCAAAAAGAGGGAAGCAGGTTGCCAAAGGTGACGACAAAAAAGGTAATGTAACGATTGGAAATAAAGGCGTTTGTATAATAAATAACGAATAATTAGGGAGAAATGTACAAATACAGAAATGGGTGCCCCAGTGTGATATGGGTGTCCCATGTAGGGCATAATTTTCTCAGAAAACTGATGAAGGGTGGGGGCCCCATTCATGAGTTTCTATATGAGGTAGGTGAAATGAAGGGATATTTGCTAATGGGCAAACTGATTGTAGATGAAATGTAGGGTTCATGATACTATGGAGGTGCAGTCAAAAAATAGAACCGTGAAGAGATAATCTGGGATTCTGTGTGGGAAAGCTAGCAAAATGAGGAGAAGGAGTATGTGGTTGATTCGCGACATGATGAAAGACTATCGGGACTCCCATCCCTAAAGGATTTTGAAAACAACATGAGTGTCAGAAGTGCCACAAGGTGCTATGAATGGGACAACTCATGTGGGGAAGAATGATACCGAGTGACAGTACCGAAGATGCAAATGGAGGTGTGGGTACTGCAGAGCCAGGAATGGGGATCCTAGAGGCAAATATCAGAGGGTGTGACTGGAAATGTAAGTGTGATACGGAGGGAAAGACTACATGCCAGTGTTGAGTATATACCTGAAGAGGTTCTGCCGATGTATGATGATCAAGTACCTGCACACATGGAAACCAAATACCCAACGTGAACAATATCTAAAGAGAATCGAAGATATGAGTATGTATTTGATAAGCGTGAATATGCGCATGCGTACCTGACCAAGGTATGAAAAAAGGTGCCTCGGGGGCTCAGGATAAAAAGAGGCCCAAAGACTGTTGTGATGTAGATGATCGGATGTTGATCCCATGGCTGAAGATGGATCGAGAAATGGACACCATGGGCTCCCGGAATGCTGAGTGGAAGTTTGGCAAAAAGGCCTATATATAGCTGTAGGGCCCACATTGCCACCTCATTTGTACCTGCTACAATAGTGACTAGACGAGCAGTTTTCAGAGGAGATTTGGAGATTCAGGGAGAATGAGGCATATGATTGGTGATTAGCGAGCTTCAGGTTAGTGGTCTGATCATCCTGCATAGAAATAGGATTTCATTTTTTGGGCAGGGGCTGTACGGAGGGCCGTACAAAGGGATTTTATGGGTGTGGGCCCCACGTGCGCTGGTGATCCAGAAGTAGGCGCACACACGTGCATGCCTGCCCACCGGATAGATGCGCATGGGGGCCCTGGTGAGGGAATTAAAGACACTCACTATATGTGTGTCTGTTGGCTGTACAACTGCACATTTGTGCGCAGCTGTGACGTGGATAGGCACGCACCAGTGCGCACCTGTGTAGGTAATAGGTGCATCTGAGAGCATGCCTATGTAGGTAACAAGCGCACCTGAGAGCGCATCTGTGAAGCTAACAGGTGCGCATACATGCGCACCTGTGTAGTGAACAGGCGCGCATGTGTGCGCGCCTGTGGGTTAAAACAGCTGCGCCTTAGAGGCAAAGTTGACGGGTGTAAAATTAATGTTTGTGATGTTGTTGATGGTCTCATGGGCTGATATAAGACTCTTTGTTCTGGCTGCAGGTGGACAGTTTTCACGATGCCAGTGGGTTGGCGAGAGCGAGATTGGTCCCAGCTACGAGACGCCGTGGCTATTGAGGAGCCAGGTGTGCGAGTGACTTTGGTAGCCTGTGGGTTGCTAAAGTTCTTTGAGTGGCCATTGATATGGGTGCAAGAGTATCTCCTGCAGTTCCTAATCCAGATGTGGAGTCCGGAGCTGCACTGCTTCCTTGTGCGATGAGAGAAGATCCCCTTCACTACAGTGGAGGATGTGTAGTTCTTGACTGGGCTCCCATTTTGGGGTGTGCCCCTACCTATGGAGCCAGTGCTACCGAGGGATCTGACCCTAGTGACCGTTGGCTGGAGATACTATTCAGGTTAGAACTTTATGTCCAGAGCGGTTGTGAGCATTGGGTTGATAGATGCCATGGTGCATCGTTGTATAGCAGCGATGATTGTGAGAGTATATGGGTCACTGGTGACCCAGCGGATCAGTGGGGGCCATTTGTTGGTGATGGGGAGAGTGATAGCCGGCGAGCAGTTTTCCTGGGGGCCTACGCTGCATGCCAGGATGGTGGGGCAGTTGGACCACTGGCGGTCCACAAATATGGGGGATTTTTCCTTCGGGTCCATCCTGGTGGCCTGGTTTCTGGAGAGGGTGTTGATGTTGCACCCTAGGATTCTTTTGGGTGTGCGTGAGGCACGAGAGTTGCGACTGAGGCGGTGGTTGACCGCATTGCTTTGCCATGGTGGTGGAGAGGGTGGCCACTTCTTCACAGCAGAGGCGACACAGGTATGGTGGCAGATGTCGCAGGTGATACTACGTTACCCCTATTCTGGGGTTGACTTCTGGGATGATCCGGACATGGTGCTACCTCCAGGGGAGGTTTTTGACCACCGAGGTATGTTGATTTGATGATGTTGATATGTATGTTTTGTGTTTTTTGAGATAGCATGCCTTATGTATATGATGTAGGTGTTGATACTATCTGGTGTTCATTTGCATGTGTAGATCTGTCACCTCGCGGACGTGAGCTGGATTTCCGGAGACTGTCGGAGAGACCGCCGTGGGGAGAGAGACGTCGGTGTGAGGACAATGCGGTGCGACCAGATGAGCCAGAGAGGGCAGCAAGGAGGCGTCGTTTTGATGACCCTGGTGCTGGGCCATCACACGCTCCTCCGGTGGCAGCCAGAGCTGATTTTGAGGACATACGTCATCGTCTGGAGACGGTATTACAGGATGTCCCTGAGGGCATATGCTTGGCATCCAAGATGAGGCTTTCCTGGAGCAGTGTGTGGGGGTGCCGCCACCATGGCGGGCCATAGTATGACAGGCAACAGTGGCTACTGTGATGACGACTGGACGACTGTCGCTAGGGCAGGAGGGGCCGGTTGGGGGTGGACTACCATGGCCTACTACAGGTGGTGGTGGGCCGCCACCGCTTAAGGGAGGAGCAGGTGGTGGTGCTCTAGAGGCACCGTGAGTGGTGCTCTGATGCATTTGATGTATATATATGTTTTTGAATATAGGATGGTGAGCCCATTTTGTACCGAGGTGCTTCATTGGCCTGCGGATACCTGTATTTTTTGTATGTAAACATTCAGATGGAACTGTGGACCTTTATATATACATGAGTATACACGTTTGAGATCTATGTGGTGTTTACATGTTTTTGGTTAATGTTTTGATGATGTCTATTCTATGTATATGCTGTGACAGGATTTTGATATGTTTATGTATGTGTAGAGGTAGCTTGATGTGATATATGCTAGTCTAACACAATATTAGCTAGGTTATCTGTAATTTGATTCAATTGTCTTGGAATATGTGTAAATGTAATGGAATCAAAATGTCGAGATAAAAGCCTAACTTGGAGGTATTTGCGAAAGAGGCAAGGATCGCATACGCGGTACACATTGTTGAGCTGGAGTACGACTAGTTGAGAGTCGAGAAAGATGCTAAGGTGACGAATACGATGATGTTGGGCATCGGCTAGGAGGCCAATGACGATGGTGTATTCGACTTGGTTGTTGGTTTCTGACCCCAAACATATGTCGCTCAAATGGAGTATTTCATGTGAGGGGGTGTAGAGAGCCCAAGCATCCAAAGTGATATTTTGTGTCCAACGACTGGTGTCGTCAGCATAACCAATGTGGTAGGCTGGTGGAGGAAGCATCTGTCAATAGCACAAAGGATAGTTTAGACGTGAGGGAGGAAAAAAATATTAAAAATGCTATAAAAGAAAATAACCTAACATAGGATGACTACGTTTAAGCGTAAAATTTATTTAAGTACAACCCGTTGACGGGTTCTTTGAGAGAGAGGCCTTCGAGAGAGGCCATAATAAATGCGCCTTTGGTGAGGCAATGTTGAATGATGTATGGGCCATGCCAGAGTGACTCGAATTTTCCATGGCCAAAGGTATCATGAGAGATATCGTAAGCCAGGACGAGGTCACCTTCGCGGAATGAGTGAAGGTTGACATGGCGATCAAAGGTAACCTTGGATCATTTTTTAGTTTCCTCATTGTTCTGTAAGGAAGATCGATGATCTTCATCCAGAGACTCCAAGTTCAGCAAGTGCTGCTCCATTGGAGCAATGTCGGGTAATAGCTCAATTGCGGTGCGTAAGGTGGGAATTTCACACTCGATGGGAAGAGTGGCCTCAACCCCATGGACTAAATTAAATGGTGTAAAACCAGTGGAGGTTTTCATAGCCGTTCGGTAAGCCCATAGAGAAGAAAATATATGATGCCAATTGGTTTTATGTTTATTAACTGTGCGCTGTAACATGGTCTTGAGTACTTTGTTAACTGCTTCGACCTGTCCGTTAGACTGAGGGTAATATGGTGAGGCAAACTCATGAGAGAATCCTAATTGAGATGAGAGTTCGACGAAGATCTCGTTCTCGAAGTTTTTTCCATGATCGGAAACGAGTTGGAGGGGTACTCCAAAGTGGAATATGACATGGTTAAAGAAAAAATGTGTTGCAGTGTCAGGGGTGTTGTCGAAAGTGGGCATATCTTCTGCCCATTTGGTGAAGTAATCAACGGCGACAACGATGTATTTGTGACCATTGCTGGAGGGGGGATTACAAGTCATGAAGTCGATGCCCCATTTGCAAAAAGGGTCGGCAGTAATGACAGGGTGAAGAAGAGTGGGGGGAGCTCAGGCTTTGTTGGCATAGAGCTGACATTGCTCACATCGTTTCAAGGCATGAATGCAATCATGAAACAGGGTAGGCCAAAAGTAACCGGCTCGGATAATATTTTGAGCAGTGGATATGCTTGAAAGATGGCCCCCACATGCACCGCTGTGGTAGTCGTTTAAGACTTTATTGGCCTCGTCAATAGTCAGGCATCGACGAAGATTGGTGTCGACGCTATGTCGGTATAGGATGTCTCCGATGAGGAGGTAGCGGGGGGCCTGATGGAGAATACGACGACGATCATCTCATGAAAGGTGGTTACAAATTTTTTGAGTGTGGAGATAGATGAGGAGGTCATCGTACCAAGGGTCATCCGAAGTGATGTAAAAGAGATGTTCGTTGGGAAAGTCGATAATGATGGGGGTACTAGTGGTGTCAGAGGGGAGGGTCGTGACAAGTTCGGTGAGAACAAGGGCCTTCTTACTCTTAGGTGTTGAGAACTTGAGGTCGTACTCCTGAAGGATAATGATCCATCGAGAAAATTTGTCGTTAACTTGCCGATGACTGAGCAAGTACTGCATGGGGTTGGAATCTGCGATGACTTTTGTCGTGCGAAGCAGAATGTAGTGGCGTAGTTTCTGGACTGCGAGGATGACTGCAAGAGCAAGTTTCTCTTCATTTTTATACTTCAAAGGTGGCCCTGAGAGGTTTTTACTAACGTAATAAATGACATGCTTATGATTGTCAACACCTAGATGGACAAGAACGCCGACTACTGATACAGATGATGCTGATACATAGAGGATATAGTCGCGATTGTAGTCAGGTGCACTAATTAAAGGTGCATTTGAAAGCGTTGTTTTAAGATCGTCAAATGACTGTTGGGCATGGTGGTCCCAGTGAAATGGGATGTCATGACATAGTAAGTGAAGGAAACCGTGTGCATGTATGGCGTAATGTGGGACAAAGCATTTAAGAAAGTTAGCTTTGCCCTGTAGACTCTGAAGTTGTCGTAAATTTCGGGGAGGTGGGATTTTGTTGATAGCTTGGACTTTGAGGGGGTCCACAGTAATACCGCTTTGGGAAACAATAAAACCGAGGAGGAGCCCTGCGGTGACACAGAACACACACTTGAGAGGATTCAAGCGGATGTTGTACTGACGACACCGTTGAAAGATGATTCATAAATCATCGATATGCTAGGTGCGTTACTTGGATCGAGCTGTGAGGTCATCCAAGTAGGCAAGGATGATATTTGCCAGATTGTGAAAGATGTATGTCATAGCCCACTGGAAAGTTGCACCGGCATTTTTTAAGCTGAAAGGCATGACACGATATGCGAAAGTACCCCATGGGGTAGTGAATGTGGTTTTATACTGATCGGCGGGGTGAATTTGAATTTGATTATAACCAGAGAATCTATCCATAAAGGAGAGAGCCTCGTGGTCGGTGCAGTCGTCGATACTTTGATCGATGAAAGGTGTTGGAAATTTGTCTTTGGGACATGCGTGATTGAGATCGTGAAAGTCTGTGCAAACGCGGATAGTGCCCTATTTTTTTTTAATGGGTATAGGATTGGAAACCCATGAGGTATAGGCGATGGGGTAAATGAACTCGGCAGCGCGTAACTTGTCAATTTTGGCTTTGATAGCTGCGGCTTTGGATGGGTGTAGCGGTCATTGTTTTTGGTGAACTAGTGTAATGTCGGGCAAGGTGTCGATGCGATGTTCAACAATAGAGGGGTCGAGGCTAGGCATTTCCGTGTATGACCAGGTGAAAATATCCCTATATTCCTAGAAGAAGGATTTATATGTAGTGATTTCTTGAGGAGTGCAAGCAGCTCCAATGGTGATTTCTTCGACGATGCCATTTTTAATCGAAATGTCGATTTTAATGGTGGTGGAAATGTTGGCCATGTTGCCTTATTCAAAATAATCAAGGGAAGGGATGGGATTTTTGAACCAGTTGATAGGCCCTAATGGGATAAAATCCTTGGTTTCGACCGTGTAAATGGGGTTTTGGTTAGGAGGCATGGAGGCTTCCTGTGGAGAGAAGAGTGCACGATGGTGTAGCGCATCCTAGGGAGACTCTGGGTGGTTTAACTCTTTGAGTATTTCTTCGTCGCATTGGAAGTGACGGGAATACAAGGGGTCGTGAGGATTGATCTCGGTGATAGTGGTCGTGTGGTTTCCCCCTGTTGAAGAAGTAGGGGGAACAATGTTGGGAGATGGTGAGGGTTCACTCGACATAAACCATATATTGAAGTACAGAGGGGTACCCGTGGTGGTTGGGTGAATAATGTCCATAGGGGAATGAGCAGGAGAGTTGGGGGGTGAATCCTCAGATACATCATCTAAGAACCATGGAGGCATTGGGAGTTCCTTGGGTTCGGGAGAAATGACATGAAGATCCTTTGGTGACGAGGTAATGTCAATTATCACCTCTGTGGGTTGATGAAGCAGGGTCAACTGACGTTGCCTGTATTCAAGGATCATAGGACACTGGTATGTAAAATGAGTTAATGAATCACAGAGAGAGAAAGGGAATCTCATACGTTCATTGACTGAAGTGGTGACATAGCGGATGTCAGTGATATTTGTTGAAGAGGACGTACTGCAGCTAATGTCTGCCGAAAGCCTGGTAGTGCTGGAAAATGGTGGGTATAATGGCCAAATTCTGAACATATAGCACAAGTGTATTTGGTCCTCAACCCTTTACTACTAGAAGGGAGGGTGGTAGTGGCAGGGTTAGTTGTAGTGGTGGGTGTTGGGGGAGTTTGATTGAGTGGGATCAAATTCCCTAATTCTGGTAGCGATGGACAATTGTTGGTTTGGTGGCCCTCTTTCTCACATAGTGTTCAAGGTGGTGGGATGCATGGAGGAAGTGAAGCTATGGGCTCCTTCTTCTTTCTCCTTCCCCCAACTGTGGCAGGAGGTTTAGTGAGTGGGGGTGTGGTTGGAGTAAGAATGGGAATAGTCATGGGGATTCCTTCTTTTGGGGGTGGAAGGGATGGTCGAACCATCTCTGGTGGGTGTAAATACCAAACTGGGATTGCTAACACCATATTAGGTAGTGTGAGCATTGCAGCTACCTGAAAAGCTTCGATACCTGGTGGAGGGTAAAACAACAAAATTTGAGTTATGGCTTGGGGAATTGTCTCCCAAACTGGAACATGTCCTTGGGGAGAGGTGGAATCATGGACTGGCGAGGTCGACGAGTGTCTAGGAGGTTTTGGAGGAGGGGTTTTTGTGATGAGTGGTATGTCAGATATGACATAAGCCTCTATAGGAGGAAGGGTATCCTCTGTGTGAGTTCCATTAGACGATATGACACACACTTGATTGGAAGGATGCAGGAGTGGTGGTGCTCCATGGTATGTTCCTAACAAGGATGGATCTTTAAAAATCCCAGGACCCATCTCGACGAGTGGATATGCATCATGGCTTGTGTGGATGAGAGGAAGAATCTTATCGATGTTGGTAGATGGGTTAGGTTCATAATGTGAGACTTGGTCAATAGTAATGATCTTCCCATTGTGAGGGAACATCATTGTCCAAAAGATAGAATATGCCACTACCTTCATAGCGTACATGTAGCTACGACCGAACAAGATATTATAATCGAGAGGGGCATCGATAACTTCGATATCGATGAGAATAGTCTTGCCCCTGAGTTCAACGGGGACATTTTGGAAGAGCCCTTCAGGAGATGATGGTCATCCGTCATAAGCGCGTAATGTGATGGCAGAGGGTATGAGTTCTGGGGAACCAAGCTTCTGCCATACTGTTTTGGACATAATTCATGTAGATGCCCCTTCATCGATGATACACCGATGAATGGTGATGTTCCATATTTTTAATGGTATTTGAAAAGTGATCAAGGAGGGAAGACGAGGTTCGCTGCTGTCAAGATCAAAGGTGATGAGTCGGGTATCTGCAGGGTCGACTGCCCCCAAGGTGGAAAGTAATGATTTCCGCTGAGTAGGACAATTCTGGAGGACCTCCAATACTGACATGGCAGCCGGGGATTGTGCTAAGTCATCGACCAAACTATAGTTATGAGTTTCACTAGCCTGTGGGTTGTGGACATTCCTGCGCAATGGGATGCGAGGGATGCGAAGTGGTGGTTCGACGAAAGGGAGAGGAATCACCAACGAGGGTCCCGTCGGTGTAGGGTTTGTCTCTGGAGGGATGGGAGGAGACTTAGCGGGTGCATGATACTGACGATTACATGTTTGCAGAAGGATTTCTTCTTCACTTGTGAGGAGAATTCTGTGATCTGTTGGATTGTTGGGGTTGAGGTATTGTCCCGTCGTAGGTGGGGGATGATCTGTGTCCTGTTGGGTGTTGATCACACCTTGATGTGGAATAGGATTTTGTAGCACGACGGGAGGGGGTTGTTGCACGTATTGTTGTGGTGCCTGCTGAGGGGCAGGTGGTGCGAGAGAATGGGGAAGACTACCAGAGTTTTTCAACCGTTTGAAATCAGCGATATGGGGGCAATGATGAGTGTAATGGATGAACTCACCACAAAGGGCACAAGGGAAGATGGTTTTAACATTATTGTTATTTCACCCTTGGCGTTTGTTATTGTTTCCCCCTTGGGGGTTTTGGTTCCCTTGGTTCTGGTTTCCCCCTGTGGGTTGGTGCTATGGGGGTTGATTCCCCCCTTGACTTGGGTTGTTGTTATTCTTGTTCCTTCCTTTCTTCTTGGCATTTTTCGATGGATGGGTTGGATTGGCTGTATTCAACTGTTCAAAACTTTGGTATTGTTGAACAACAGAGGGTTGAACAAAATTCATCCCCGCATGAGGATGTGGGGGAGCCATGGGTTGTGGAGGACCAGGAAATGGGAAGTATGGATTCTGTGGTGGTCCTGATACATAAGGTACATAGGAAGGCATAGTGATTTTTCTAGTACTATAAGCTGAGGTAGAGGGGGTACCAGAGTTTGTTTGAACAGGTGGATGTATGGGGGGTGCCGGCGGTGGTCCACTGATGGGTGGAGGTATAACAACAGGGTATGGATGTTGATAAGAGGGTGGGGGGTAATAAGAAGTGTCCCCGTATGCCAGTGGGTATTGAGGTGTTCCATACATCGGTGGTGGTTGGGGTTGTGGACCGTGGTGAGTGGTGGCACCAATCAGTCCGTCTGTTGAGTGAGACATCCCAGGTTTGTCTTGGCCAAATGGCATAGGTTTTGGAAGATCAGGAAGTACAGTGTATAAGTATCCTGACTATGCATAGATGAGGTCATACTGTTGGGCCTTACTAATGGCTTCCTCTTCATATTGAGGGAAGGTGGAAGCTACATCCTTACTGACGAGAGAGACAAGTGATCTAAGAAACCAGTCGAGACATTGTTGCTTGGTGGTTTCTGCTTTGCACAAACTACGTCACCTATGCCACTCGTGAATGTGGTCAGCGATGTGTGTGGCTAAGGTTTGTTTGAAATTAAAAATTAGTTCTAGACCATTGTCGTGGCAGATGGGTAATTAGAAGAAGGTTAAGAATGCTTTGGCCAAGGATTCAAAAGTTGCATGGGACCCTGATTTTTCTTCGACATACAATTTGGCTGAGGGGCCAGTGAATGTGCATTGAAATAAGCGCAGTTTGATGGAATCATCCATAATTCTATTGGAGGAGCACCATAGGTGAAAGGTCATGACATGGTTAGCAGGATTGTCACCTACCTTTCCTTCAAACTTTGGTATGTCTGAAGGTAGTTTGGTTGGCATTGCAGGCCATGTGGGATCATGCAATATAGGATCATTAGTGAGTTTACTGAGATCCGAGATGTTGAGAGAGGCCAAATATGGCATCCGCAGTGGGGGGGGAGAATTATCTCTGGCCATGGTGTGTTGTGAACCTGACCCTTGAGGGGGGCTAGGTGGGTTGGTGCTTCCCCCTTGAGAGGAAGTGGGTCCCCCGCTTCTGTGTAAAGGAGAGCGAGTGAACGGATGACCTTGGGAAGAGGACCCAAGTAATGTAGAACCAAGCAAAGTTGATCCTAAAATAGTAGCACTCATAGGAGTGTGTGAAGGAGGTGCTGATGAGTGGGCAAGACCAGACACTCCCCCTAAGATAGGAGGGAGGTTTAGAAAGCGTCATGAACGACGGGGGTTATGTGGTTCCCCTATGATGTCTGACTAGCTACGTGAATGTGTGCAAAGAGTGGTGAGAGTAATATGGAAACAAGAGCCTTTGCGTTGAATGTTTACACAATATATATATATATATATATCCAAATCAAACTGTAATCAGATGTGCATCATACATAAAATGTTTTGAAAAAGAAACATATATGTGGGTAAGTGGGTTTTGTTTGTGTGGGGAATCAAAAAAACAAAAATGCTCATGTCCTAGAAGACGTAATGTCCTTCCTCTCAAATAGCACTGGACCTTCCAATAGTACTCAACAGTGGGGTCTGAAGTCACTGGAAGAGACACTAGTGAAGGATGAAATAATTGGTTATAATGAGGGGTAAAGAGGGCATATACCGAAAGAGATGGCGATATTTCCCAATAGCCACACAAAATCCAATCAAGGTGCAATTGCAGCCCACAATTGCCACCTAGGTAGATGTCCTAAAGTTGGTCACTAGGTACCTCGATCAAAGTGTGGCATTTAGATTTTCGGCCTAAGAAATGGGTCACGGGCTGGATCCTATCCAAGAGGTGGGTGCCTCAAGGGGGGAAGCACGGAACAACTGGACCTCAGCTTTCAACCCTTCATGGGTATCTCCCTGCCTTATGGTATTAGGAACACTTGACTTGGAGGATTTTCAGTTCCCTATTTGACAACTTCTATCTTTTAACAATGTGAGAACCAGATAATGGGGATTTTTTTGGATGCCTATCCCCAAAATCCTACCTATACTAAAAAAATTCTTTTGGCACCTCCTGTGGAGGAAAACTCAGTGAATTTTTAGAAATATTTTAGATGTAGTTGTTTTGGGAGGTTGGGGGTGCAAACCAACCTCGTTGATTTAAAATGGGAGTGGATAGTCTCGTTAAGAAAAGGGTGGGGTATTTTCAGAATCCCTTTGGAGGAAACTTATTTTGACCTCCACGTTTCAAGAAGAAGCTATGTGAGTGATAAGTGACTTTTGTGTGTGAGTAAAAGTGTGCCAATTTTTAGTGAATTAGATGTCACCTTGCTGGATGTGGACTTCGCTTGGTCCTTTACAAGTGTTTAATTACCTAATTAACTAAGTGCCTTTGGTACAACCTTGCGTAATTCAAAAGTCCCTAGGAAGCTAGCATGTGGACATGTGGGTCCGTTACTATCCCTTTAACTCCCTATTGTGATGTAATCTAAGAAAAGCTTTGAAACTATCCTAGATTGATCATGTGGGCATGTATGGGCCCATTACAATATTAAGATGTGTTTGAAAAAACAAGCTAAGAGGAGTCCCAAGAAGGGTTGTTGTCCTCTCCTAAAGGTTTTTAATGTTCTTTAAGGGAGATGAAATCRTTTCACAATCTTTTTCTGATTCTCAAGATCGCTTGGAGGCGCAAGAGAAGAGCATACTAAGTGATCGTTACTCAACTTCTAGTCCCAATGCAAGTTAAATGTGATTAAAAATGATTTCCAACTTATATTGTGAGTCAAAACAAGCCATCCATGTGGAAAAAAGCAAAGAAGGGAAATTGATTTTATCCTCCTAAGTGCCTATGTGTTTTTTACTAACCCCTTTATATGATGAGGGGACTAAGTGTGGTGTAGCTTTAAAACATGCTTGACATCACTTTTAAGAAGGAAAATGGCCTTCCCCACATTTCAACAAATTTACAATATGAATTTTTTCACAGATGCACGGGTCCTAGTGGAGACAGAGGCGCACAGAGCGTCTGCGCGCGAACAGAGACAAGTCAACAGGCGTGCATGCGCAGAACAGAACTGTGAATCAGGCACATGGGCACGCGATGCACGTCTGTGGGCCTAAAAAACCACGCATATATGGCACACGACCGAGAATGAAAAATTCGAATGGATTTCTCTCAATTCAACTTGGAATTGGTTGGTTGGCAGGTCGGCTTAGGCCAGTTAGTGTACCTGCAAGTTAAACAAACTAAAAGAAGAGAAAGAAAAAACCAAATGAGGTAGGAAATTGATACCTTTCTCTAGTGGAGTTGCCAATCTGTTGCACCTCTTTCGTCACCTTAGTGAGCAAAATAGAGGTGCTTGCAAGCTCAGTTGGGTCTGTTGAGCAGGACAACTGCAAGGAAAAGAGTTAGGGAAAGAAAATAAAAGAATACAATTAAGAATTAAACTAAGAAATGCAATAACAACTAAATTCATGAGCATAGGGACATAGAAACAAAAATAACCATAAGACCCATGTCACCAATGTTGAGGCTGATCTATTAGTGAAAACAAATCACCAAGAAGAAAGGGGACTATGAGTCCCTTCTTCCTCCAAGGAAGGGTTCTTGGACCCCCACTAGCTGGCTCTTCTTACAACAAAGAAAAAATGGAAAATGATGATGAAAGAACTCTTTACAAATCCACTCAATGGGTGAGATGGATTGTCCAATGCAATGGTGGAAATATGCTCTTGATAAGGATGGAGTCCTCAAGAGAATAGAGGCAGCATAACATTACTTTGAATTCCTTGAAAAAATGAGGTGCATCCATGGATTTTTATAGCATTGCTTTGGGTTATTGTTTAACTTCTTTGTAGTGTGAAAAGAGGTCATTTAGGGCATTCCTAGGTCTTTGACCAGCCCACCAGTCAGATCCAGTCTAGATTTGAGGGTCAAATCGGCTTGGGAACTGAACCATAAGTGGGTGGGAGGTTGACCACTCTCATAAATGCGTCGTTTAGTAGGTGCGCGACTTTTTGCGATAACAGTCGTGCATCGTGCGCCTGCGCGCGATTTTGGCGTTCATGTTTCGCGCATGTGCGCGTGCCCAATGTCTGCATAGTGCTCTTCAATTTTTCACTACTTTGTATAGTTTTTTGACCTTTTTTGAATGTTGTGGTATTAATTCAAGTCCATGGATGACTTCATCACTGCTTGACAATGCTGAGTTCTTGTGACCATGTGTGGACGAAATTTCAGTGATAACACATATCAAAGGAAAGGAGAATAAAGTTGCCAATGCACTTAGTAGAAGAGTGCATATCATGCATGCTATTGTTGTCAGTATGCATCAGTTAGACTTGAAGAGAAGAATTTTAGATGGTCTTGTTAAAGATCAACATTACCTACAGGTAAATTAAAACTTACAACAATGAAATGTACCACAAAAAATAAAGGAGTATGAGGTAAAGGAAGATGGATTACTCATGAATAGAAATAGAATCTATCTTCCTAGTTCCATAGAAATGAGGAATTTGGGACTGAAGGAAATGCATGATGTTCCTTATTTTGTACATCCCGGTTACTGGAAAACAATTATAGTAGTGAGAAGGCAGTTATTTTGGCCGGGAATGAAGAAGGATGTTGTTGATTACATCGCTCGATGTATGGAATGTCAGAAGGTGAAGGCTGAGCATAGGCACCCAACGAGTTTGCTGCAGTCATTGCCAATACCATAGAAGAAATGGGAAGTGATAACCATGGATTTCATCGCAGGATTACCCAGAAAGAATAAACAACATGATTCAATCATGGTGGTGGTTGACAAATTAAAAAATGTTGTTCATTTTGTGTTGGTTGTGGAGCCTGATTATCTTCCTGATTCAGAGGTCCTTTCTTTCAGCCGTGTTTATACCCCATGAAGTATTTACACCCCAGAAGTATGTACACTCTTCCACGCGGGGGAGTGCATAGGGGGTACCCCCTCTGCGGGGTCCGGGGGGGCTATCCCCCCAGCTGGGGGGTCTGGGGGCAAGCAAGCCCCCAGCGCGGGTTCGGGGGTAGCGTCCCCCGTTGGGGGTTCGGGGGAAAAGCCCCTGAAGCAAAAATTGCCTTGTAAAAGTGTATTGTAATTTCATTGTAACTCTGGACCATTCATTATAAGGTCGTAGATCTAACGGTAGAGATTATGTTAGGGTTTTTTTCCATAGAAGGAAACCCTCTTTTATGAGGGAAATGTATCGGGGCTATGGTTGATGGTGAATATTGTATTCTGAGAGAGGATACTATGAGAGAAAGAAGAGGAAGTTGCAGTGGGTTTTGCTATAGGTTGTATGCCTTCATTTGTTGGATAATAATAAAGGAAGGACCTGGCAATTTCTCTG
>ML786609.1:194467-206487 GCA_009831015.1 Picea engelmannii
TCATAAATGTGAATATGTGATGTAAATGGACCTTGTGGAAAAGGTCAATAAATGTGAATAACATTATGAATTTATATTGCAGGACTGCTGAGAGGGGATGTGCAGAAAAAGAGACCACGATGGCGGTGGAAGGCACCTAGAAATGTGGCATTAACTTCCACCGAGAACTAATACCGTATTTGGACTCTACTGGCCCAGAGAACCAAAAGCGGCTCGCTAGCCCCGAATTAAATGTCTCACAGTCTAGTAGGTAGATGGTTTAATGAGAGATGGGAGGTGAACCTCCCATCCGTAGAGTCGTCAGACCTGATCAACGCGAGGGTAATCGCGCCACACGCAACCTCGCAAGAGGATAAGGCATGGGGTAGAAGCGATTGGGGAAAGACGCGAGGGGATAACTCTGGCAATATGCAGAGTGAGTGATAGAAGAGACGAAGGATTGCAACCTTCACTCCTGTTCACTGGCAAACAGAGACGCAGTCTCACAGCATCGTGGTCTCAGCTCGGGGGTGGCTAGTGGTAAATCTGCTGGGAGTCGTTAAGCCTATGGTTGGGTGGAAATGAGCACCCCTCTCAGTAGTTTCTTAACCTCGGTGTTATTTCTGATAAGTGTTTTGCCTCTGGCACCTTGAAATATATGTATTTTGATAATTATGCTCATAAGCTGCGGAACTGTGAATGTTTTCATTTTAAGAATGTCTGAGTAGTATCTTGAACAGTACTAGTAGTTGTATATGCTTATGACAGAAAACCACGCATGGCCTATGTTGATAAATGAATTTAATTATGCATAATTTGAACCAAGTCAGGCTTCGAGCCCATTCTCGGGAAGATGTTTACCCTTATCTGTCTCCAGGGATGCCCTGGAATAGATCTCTTCACAGAGATTCCCTCCTTGGAAAGGTTTACCAAGAACCTGGAAAAAGGACGTGGTTGTGCAAGTCTTAACAACCCTGTACGAGGAGGAATGACCCTCTTAAAATCTCGAAGTAGCAGCGTAGGGATAAGTATCGATCAACGGACGAGATTCCGTCGGAAGACCCATGGTCATTCACAACTGTTAGATTGATGAAAGAAACAAGGGCGTTACATACCTTGCCCCTTTTCCTCTATCTTCGTGAATAGTGAAGAAATCGGGATCGTAGACCCCCCCCCCACGGTCCATGAGAACATCTGGACCGTTGATTTTTACACATCCATGAAGTAGTGGAAGAGTGCACAAGGTGGGATAGATCTGAGCCGTTAGATCTTAGCCAGAAAAAACCCGACAACCGTTGGATCTGTTAAGATATGCATGAGGGTTAAGCCCTCGTGAATAGGAGGTTGAAAGTCTCGACGAGAGGCGTGGCCATCGGGATATCGACATTCGTGAAATCGGGAGTCACGATGACATGAGGTCAGGAATTTTCATAGTGAAAATCCCAGAATCAATATGAGACGTCCATCATAGGAGGACACGTGGACAAGAAGTCCATACACCTCGAAATTGTGAAGTCCAGAATCCTGACAAAGTGAAAAAGCATCCATTGTAGGGCCAGTTGTCACTATATCGGCATATCGGGATTCGATGGATCACGAATCCTGAGGACGAGTACATTTTAGCATTGGAAAGTCTGAAAACCTGACAGGAGATAAGGCTACGGTCTTGTGAGATAGTGGTCACGTGGGCCAGGAGTTTAGCCAGGAGGGCTAACACATAAGGGACCATATCGGTGAATTGGCTCATCGGGAATCGTGGAATTGGGATTCCTGTTGACAAGAGTTTGGGATTTCCCATGGTGGAAACCCCAGAGTAGATCTGAGTCATCTGATTTATGGAGGCCATGTGTTGAGAGATTAACCACATCGGGAAACTGGGGATCGAGGATTCGGGGGTCCCGTGATCGAGAGTCTGGATTCTCGTGATGATAAACCCCGATGAATGGAAGAGATTCTTTCAGAGGATCTCAGGGTATGTAATGACCGTTAGATGTGGAGATGAGATGTCAACTTAAGCCAGGACCTGAATATGCTTTAGGATAAGCGGCGAGTAGATCTGGACAGCCAGAGTCCACCCATCCAGATCTACGACTGAGGTTCCATTCCGGAGCCCCCTTACTGTTCTGCCTTTAGCGGTAGGGGGGGGGTCCGGAATTGGACGCGCAACTCTCGAACAATCGATATTAACTCATCATGATCAACGACGCTCAAGTGGATTCCAGACCCCCCTTGCCATTCTACCTTTAATGGGGGGAGGGGTCCAGAATAGTGTGGCGTGTGAAGAGGGCCCCCCCTCCTGTCATGTCGACTACCGTGTCGAGTTTCCCTTTCTTCCACTTGTATTCCAAACCGCGTGACGGGGCTTGTTCTCATTGGCGGTTCCCTACCCCTGTTGGGATTTGTTCCTATTGGCCATTTCTAACCCTCTAGTGATTCGTCCCCATTGGCCGGTTGCTAGCCATGTTGGGGTTCGACGGTTGCAGAGTCGAACGATTAGATATTACTGTAGTGCCGAGGCACGAAATAAAAATAGGCATTGCGTTCAAATCGAACCGTGATCATGACCCATGATCACATGGAAACGGAGAAGGAGAGAGAGAAAGAGCCATATTACGCTGGGTCTCCATGGATGTTTAGGGCTTCTGATTCGGAAGAAGACCAGAAAAATCCGATTTAGGTAGTGGATATGTGACAGCTACAATATCAGCAATTGAATTATGAGGAAAACTCCTGAACCACTTTCTTACTTCCCCATTTAGACTCTGCACGAATAATCTCATCCACACATCAACATGCTCTACATTGAAATTATCTGCAAAACTATAAAATGAACTCAAATTCTCTTCAGCAATAACTGCTCCATCTCCATTGAATATGGGCAAGTATCTCATATAATCATTTGGTGGAAAGGCAAACATGACTTGTGGAAGAACCAAAGGGGCATACCTTGCTGCAACGGTTTCATCCATTCTGTCTACAGTCATATTTGCTATTTTTGGTGTTTTGGGAGTAAGCAAGATGGGTGATGTTGGAGGTGAAAATGTCCCTTGTGTATTACAACTTAAGTGTACTGTCACTGAGTCTTGATCTTTAGGAGATAAGGATTTCTCTTCTGGACTATGATCAGATGATGGGCTAAGAAACAGAGGATTCTCAAAAGAAAAATAATGTGATTTAAAATCCTCAGATGAGAGAGATCCAAGAGATGATGAAGGTGTCTTTGGTTCACTCTTAATATATGTGTTGTGACTTCCCAAAGTTTCATTCATAGGCAATGTGTCTGAATATTCCTGTTTAATGAGTTCAGTAAGTAACTTCTATTGTTCTAGATTCAATTCTGAGATAGTTGAAGGAAATGAAACTATAGCAGGCTCAATAACAGGTTTAATTTCACTTTTAGGATTCACCTCTTCATCTACTTGGGTTTTGGTGATTTTAGAGGATTGTCCTTAAGAACTTTTTGAAGACAATTTTCTGTTTGAGAGTGAAGACTGTCCAGAAAGAACTTTAGGTTTTCTTAGTAGCTTTTCAGGATCTAGAACTGCTGCAATAGGCTCAGTATCTGGATTTTTCTTAGTTATTGGTCTCTTAGTAGATGATGAAGAAGTTGGAGGATTTTTAGGTCCTTTACCTTCTCTTTTAGGAGCCAGAATTACCACAGAGGAGTCGCCAGGTGAATAATTACAGTCTTAAATAATGTCCAAAATCTTGTTCACCATCAAGATCTGAATCTAATCTTGTCATTTCCCCAGGGAAGATATGTTCATTTCTTTGTCCCCAACAACAACACCAAAAAATGTTAGTCCCTAAAGTTGCACTGCCTGTGAGAGGGTGCAAGATAGGGCATCATCAATTTATTGCAAAATTTTTAAAGGTTTTTATGATTTGTTTTCTTTTTAGTAAGGTGGTTGAAAACTGGCTCAAGAGCATAGCATAACATGAAAATCACAATCATAACATAGCATATCCCATTGACTGGTTAAAAGGTAGTCACATAGATGAATTAGACCAATAATAAAAGAGGAGGAAGATTCCAATTTGTCAACTTCACATAAATCCTTATCTCATAATATCATAAAGAAACAAGACCATCAACTTGATATCAAAACTTGAAAAATAATTTCCACCGTAAATTTTTCACTGTATTAATTAACATTCAAGAAACAAATGCATTGCAATCTGAATAATAAATTCAAGCATGAAGAAATAAAATAGAGTAGAAAAGAGTGTCTAACCATCCATATGCCTTTACTATTAAGTGTCAAATAGAATAATAATGCCTTACAAGGAGTTTCAGAATAATTCCTATGGATATCCAATTTTTCGATCCGAACAAAGTCTTTCCTTGGCCTATTTAAACCATCCATAAAACCTCCAGATCCTATCATCTAGTGTACTCTTAATGACTAGATCTGATATGTATCTATCTACTAGGGAAGTTAGCTCAAAAAGAGCTTTTACAATCCATAAATAGATCATTTCTCAATAGCTTGATACTGTATGATCTTGCCAGCATTACATTTGATTCTACAAAATAGGGATTAGTTTGATCTAGTCATACAGCTCGAGGTCTTTTCATTTCACGGGCCAAAAATGAGTAGACACTACCATATTTTCTGGAAAGAATCAAAATTATGATTGTAGAAATCTTCATGAAACCTTTAGGATATAATAACAACAGTAGCTTTAGCAGTTTTCTGTTTGAGCTTTGTGATAAGAACAACATTGTGCCAATAGAGTCTGAAGTTTATTTCTTTGAGTTCTTTGAGCAACTCCCATTTCTCTTTTTTCTTCTTTTTGAAACCTTGAATCTTTTCTTGCTGATGAGAATTCCATTGTTCTATATGTACCTTTTCTTTCATCAACTATTTCATTGTCTTCTGGAGTTCCTTGATCCTTTCTTTATCAGTTCTGATTTTAACCATGAATTCGAGGAACTCTTTAGAAGGTTTAGGCTCATTCAGATTTAAGGAAACCTTGGGTTCTCTTGATTTAACTTGGTATTTAGAAAACAATCATGAGATATGTTCTTCATCAGAACTTGTTGAATCCATGGCTTCAGTCATATCTGATATGTGAACTGAGTGTACAAGGTAACCCTTTTTATTTTCAGGAATCTCACTAATACCTTTAGAAATTTCTTTATATTTTGCCAATCTGGTTGTAGCTCTCGTTATAGGTCTTGTAGATGGTGAAACAATCTGTTTACCTTTCTTTGTTGGTTTCTTATGCAATGGAGTTCCTTTTTCCTTTTTCTTGGTACCTGCTTCAGCATCTTCAAAGTGATCTTCTATAACTGTGACATTTTCTTCTTTGATCGATGGATTAAACATGGCTTTAGACTTCAACCTGTACTTGTTGGTAACCCTAGTAGAATTCCTTCTAGGTTTTTGAGACACAGACACACCTTTATCCTTTGTCCTTTTGACTGCAACACCCTTTTTGTCGGTTGATAGTGATTCATGCTTGACTGTAGTTTGAATATCAAAATCTTCATCTGAATCTTCTTCCCCTTTAACATATTCCTCAGAAAACATTTCAATTTCTAGATCCAACTTCGGTCTTTTACCTCTGCTATTCCTCATCACCCTAATATCAGACATTTCTTCTTTAACATGGATTTCATCAATTGAAATATTTTGTTTCTGTGTAACAGTATTTTTTCCTTTGCCTCTCTTCTATTTGTTGGACTATGTGTTGGGATTTAAGGATTGCATGAACCAACTCCAGGGTTTCTGTAATTCTCTCAAAGCAGACACAACTAAAGTCTTAATTAAGACTTGATGAACCATGCTGCTCTTTGCATTGGAGGAGAGTGACTGCACTCTCTTTGACATCTTTGTCAAGCTTTTGAGTAGAAAGTAAGGCAGATTTAAGGGATAATCGCCATTTAGATGCATTAATATCCTAATGTGGTAGATACAGACTAGTGAGAATCTACCTTCGCAGGTGATATACCTATGGATAATGATCAGAGAAGTGTGCCATTCTGGTCTAATCCAGCTGTGAGGAACTCCCCTTCTCTAATTCGGATTTTGCTTATCTGGAAGAAGGAACTGATTAGAAAACTCTATAACCACATTCTCTTTCTTCCACCATCTTTCTCCTCCAACCACCAATCTGCAAGCTTTGGAAATTGTCTATTCTGTCACCAACATTAGCATCTTCCCGATCTCCACTTCGTGACCATCAAAGTTCAGTGCAAACTCCATAGATACCTACTCGTCGTAACCTTGGAAAGTGGTAAGGAATTCAAACCAATCGGAATCTCTAAACCTTTGAGCCATCTGAGGATAATCTTTGAGGATTTCAGCACCCTCGGGTTCTAATCTGACCACCTATCCTCTCCTCTTGGGTGCCATAAAAACACAATGCTATAACTAGCATGGTTCGGATTCAAAATTTGCCACCTACAATCTGTTAGTATATAACTATTCTTCTGAGCAAATACCTGCACCTAAAATTCAACAAAATCAGACAGAGAATGATAGGTTCAAATAATGATCGTTGAGAATTGGACGATTTGAAATGGGTCCTTTGCAGGTACATAGAAATATGATCATGTAACAATTTGAATCATAAAATGATTTCAAAGTTATTGTGGGACACCTGCGAACTCTTAGTTCATGATTTGTGTCATCATAACCAAATCTGGGTGACGGGCGCATATTAAGGCATGATTATCTTTGCGCTACAGGAATAATGTTATTCCAGTAGCACTATTAATGACTTAGCATAATTTGAATTTGTAAAGTTCAAATAGGCATATGAAGTAACACATCATTTAAAACCATGTCTTAAAACTCCAAACTTGAAGAAATTATTCAAAAAGCTAAAATGAAAACCATAACAAGCTAAAAAAAATGATTAAAATCAAATGGAAGAAGATAATGAAGTGCAGGTAGGAAGGGTTTGGGATTACAGTTTCTCACAAAACCAAAAGAAAAAATTAGAGACTAACAAATGGTATATGTCGGTTCAAGTTATTGGTACATGTTGTTTGGTGCAACTTTATTGGTACAGGTTGTTACAGGTTATTGGTACATGTTGATAGTGACAGGTTGACAGTGGCAATGGTTGATTCAGTGACAGTGACAAGTTCTCTGCATTTGGCATTCATATTTTAGGGCGGTTGGATGGGGCAAGGACATGTGGTTGTAGCCACCTTCTGATTGTATCCCAAGAATTTGGAAGTTGTTGCTTCCCTCAGGTTGTAGTGTGAGAAACTATGGGGTTGTAGCCTCCTTCTAGTTGTAGCTAGAGAATTGGGGATTTGGAGTTTCCTTAAGGTTGTAGCCTGAGAAACTAGGGGGTTGGAGCCTCCTTCCAATTGCAACTGGAAAACAAAGGAATTTGGTGCTTCCAATGAATATAATTATTAACGACATATAATAAAAATAATCTGTGGTTTTCTCCTGCTTTGGGTTTCCACATAAAAAAATTGGTGTACTATGTATGTGTATGATTTCTCATTTGTTCATTGTTTATTTACTCTACAACTATTGGATGATAATGATACATTGATATAACACTTTCATATTGTAGTTAAAAAGGAATGAATTTCTCTATTACTGATTGTTGGTGTATATATATGCTTATTATATTGCACTCATTTATATGTCAATCTGAGATTCATAATCAAAAGAGTTGTTACACTATATGTGTGGAAAACAGGTAACCTATATATGTTTGTTGTATCTATCTCAATCAAGAAATAATTAATAACATAACACTTTGTTTTAGAATATCTGAATCCTTCTCACAACTTCAAACTCAGAAGATAAAACTGATGACAAAATTCTCAAACAAGCACTCAATTGAAAAGGTTCTCTCTTAGATGACAAGTTTGTTCATTACAGGCTCATGAAATGAAGATATGAACTTACATCTTTCTTCTTGTAGAAATTGAAACAATAATCAACAACCCACTTTATTCACTCTTAGAAAGAAACCAATCATAACCCTATCAATTCCAATCAAACTTTATTTAATACATGAAACAATCAATATGATTGAGAGACTTCATTATATGGAACATGAAGGTGAGAGATGTAGTCTTATGGTTCTTGTACCTACTAAGAACAAAACAATCATAAATTCAAAACAATAACATTTACTTACTTAACAATCCCACACATTTATCAAACTCTTATCAATTAAATATCAATCTGCAGAAATGGAAGTGGAATTATCTACTCTGCTGAATGTATAACCATTTACTCACACTGATTCAAATCAAATAAATATGTGTTGTACTTAGAATGCATTTAAAATCATCTGCAACACACACACAACTATTAAATGTTCACACTCGCACTCACAAGGAGGTTTACCTTGGTTGGGTTGGTGGGTCCTTGCCGAACCAACAAGGTACCTCTAAAGATATTGCAAACTAAAATTCTTTACTCATGCTCATGAATTGCACATAATATCATTTGTATTTCTTCAATTGATCGATTGGATCAGAATTTCAACATTTCATTCAGCATAACAATGTATATCATCCTTTACTTACTACTTACTCCCTATCATCTACATAACATCCCTTTTAAAGAAGGTGAGCTGTTATAACCAAGGTCTAAGGATAATTATCAAATGGTTTCAAAATATTACAATTGGTAATTCATATTGTATCTCTAGGTATGGACTTCATCCTCATGACACAAAGTGCATGAATGATGAATTCTATCATGATCTCCAAAACTACCTCAAGATACTTCTATCCAACTAACTTCTTGGAATCACCACCAACATACTAGTTCAACATGTAAATCCTTTAGACAAGGGTTTAGTACCGAACTAGCACAGTCATGACTATGGGTACCAGACCAACACAAAGGTAGTACCAGAATAGGCACGAGGCTAGTACCAGATGAGGCGTTGAGCTAGTAGTACCGGATGAGGTACTGAGTTGGTGGTATTTGATGAGGAGTTGATCTAGTTGTACCGAAAGAAGCATTGTGTTGTTACCGGAAGAAGCATTGTGATGGTACCAGAATAGATGTTGAACTGGTAGTATCATATCACTGTAGAGTACTGTATTAGGATGAATATCGGTACCAGATCATGCAAGGTACCAGATCCAGTGGAGTATCAGATCCAACAGAGTACCAGATTAAGCGATTGTTGCAGTACCGAATCAGTGGTAGTATCGAATAAAGTTGCTTAATTAAGAGTCAAAGTAATTAGGAGCATAAATAATCAACCATTTAATCCAATTTAATCAAGAAAATCAAACAAATCATGCTTTAACATAGGTTACCTTTCTATGCACATGGACAAGGTCACAAAGTAGGTTTGTGGAGGAAATGGTCAATCCTATACACATATCATAGGTAAAATAGACTCATATAGAGGATAATATAGAATAATAGAAGTGTCAAAATGGAGACTCAACATTTCCCCCATGCTAAAGTCATTTCATGTCCTCATGGAACAATATAAAAAATGATACTCGATATTTTATAAAATTGAACCATTCCCCATCAATTATTTGGCTGTATAATGTTGAGACCAAAAGCTTCACTCCTAAGTTCCTTCTTAATCACCCTAATGTATTTGGTCAAACGTACAACTTTGTTGATTTTAGCAGAGACCTCTTCTTATGCATCCTGTAATCTTAGGTTATATTCTTTCAATTGTGCATTATCTTCTTTAATGTGCCTATCCAACACTTGGTATTCTATAACTTCTTGTTTCATCTTCTCATTTTGTTTTGTCAACTTCCCATTCTTCACTATCAATTGTTGTTTCCTTAGAGAATTGTCAATATCATATGTGATTCTTTGTTCAATCACCTCCTCTCGGGCTTCCTTCTCCTTTATTAGATCTCTCAAGGTTTCTGTCACCAATCCCTCGGTCTCACTAATCGTAGCTCCATAGCCACTTTCTTTCTCTAGAGAAGTCAGAATATCAATAAACTCTTCTGGAAGAGAAGGCACATGTGGAACTGTTATCTATTTGGCCATACTCCTGGTGGTTCTTCGTACAGGAAGTGAGACTTCCTCAAATTTGTTAATAGGGGTGGAAGTCTCTTCAAACAACTTCCTCTTCTTCATTTTAATAGTAGTTATAGGCCTGAAAACTTTTTTCTCTTGTGTTGATTTGATTTTCACCTTGGAGGACCAAAGTGTGGGTTATGAAGTTTGTCCTTTCTGAGCATTCCCTATTTCCACTCTGGAGGACTGAGGTGTAGGCTCTGATATTTGTTTCTTTTGAACCTTACTCATTTTAAGCTTCCCATTACTTCCAATTTTCATCTTAGGAGTTTCCTCCAACTCGCTAATCGGTCCTTGAGGAAACAAAATAACTTCTTCAGGGGTATTTTCCAACTCCTTAACCGATTCTTGAGGGAACTCAATAGTTTCCTCGGGGACATCATGTGAACTACCTATTGACCTGTTTACTTCCTCTTTCACCTCTCACTTTGTGGCAGTTGATATTTAGGACTCGAGGATGGACTAGGTTCCTTAGATTGGGAAGGTCTCTCCTTCGTATATGTAGTGGGCTCCTCTAGGATTCATTCTGCTGGCACACCCTTTGTTTGACCCTTTTTCATGCTCTCAATTTTTAGTTTATGGGTCTTTTCCAACTTGCTAATTGGATCTAGTGATAACTCAATGGTTTCTTCAGGAGCACTATCTGATTGTTCACCTTGCCTAGATTCCTTCCTTTTTTGTCTTTTATTTTTTGGAATCAAGGTTGGACTTGTTTTCTAAGATTGGGAGGTTTTCTTCTTTTTGGATGCAGTGGGATCCTACAAAATAGACTTATCCTTATCCAATTAATCAATAGGTTGGGGTGAGCTAGGTGTAACAATGGCTTCTTCACCCCGTAAATTATTCCCTTTGTTTTTCATTTTCTTTCTACTGGACCCCTCCCTGTGTACCTCTGTCTTTTGTTCTTCTACATATTTGGACATTCCTTCCTGAGAAAAATTTTGTTGAAGTAGTTGTTTCCAACTACTACCTTGTTTTCTCAAGGCATAGACAACCAAAAGTTTCATTAGGCCATGATGATGGAGGTTGGTTTCATGTTTCTTGGAAGTTGATTTAACTCCTCTCACCATTTTATTTAAACTCATCTAGAGGAAGTGAGGAAAATCAATTTGTGGCCCTCCTTCAAAATGTGACAAAAGTTTCAAATGGTATAGGAAGTTTATTTCATACCTCCCTTCACAGGTGAGAAATCTCTACAAACTAATGAGCATCATCCAATATTCTTATTTGATGTAGCTTTGAGGAATGACCTTAGTCCAATCAGGGTCCTGATGCTCTGTCCTGAGAAAATTTTGACAAAGCTTCCTATCAACGATCACCCCCTTAAATTATTTTTCTCCAGAGGAAGGTAGGCCTATAGCCTCTTCTATGGTGGCCTACAAAATCGTTAATTTCATATCTCCAAAATGAACACTTTCTCCATCATATGTCTGCACAAAATCAAGAGATACTCCCTCATGATAGCCTTTAAATTTTTCCAGAAATGGGACCCAACCGACCTGTTCAAATCTCACCCTGCAAGCTTGATATTCTGGTGTTTCCCTATATAACTCAAACACAAGTTAATTATTATCTACCCCCATTCTAGATTAAAAAAATTCTTAAAGCATATGAGGAAACAAAACAAAGGATCGAGGGTTGAGTACTGGATCATTGTAGACCATGATGGAATATAGAAAGAGAATAAGTATGAAAATGATACGAAGGAATGGGATCACAGTGTAACTGTAGGTGGTGTGATAGTAAAAATGGTAAATAACACTCATTTGGATGGAAAATCCATCCAGAGGAGCATTTATAAGTTAAGATTCAAATTACAACAGTCACATCCAGGGTAATGATGAGAAGGTAAGATAGGTTGAATTCATGAATAACTTATAGAATCGTATGGAGGTTGGCATCAGATCATGTTCACGGGAGTGTTGGGCAATGATGACAAGAGATGTGTTCATTATGACTAGAACTCACAAGTATGAAATCATCTGATGTCATCATGATCAGAACAAAATCATATTTTCACATGCACAAATATGTGGCTTAAGT